>SDVV010003138.1:0-21790 GCA_016164225.1 Gammarus roeselii | reverse complement strand
AGAGCATGAACATGCTACCACCTGATGTCATGATGCCAGAGAGCATGAACATGCTACCACCTGATGTCATGATGCCACAGAGCATGAACATGCTACCACCTGATGTCATGATGCCACAGAGCATGAACATGCTACCACCTGATGTCATGATGCTACAGAGCATGAACATGCTACCACCTGATGTCATGATGCCACAGAGCATGAACATGCTACCACCTGATGTCATGTGCCACAGAGCATGAACATGCTACCACCTGATGTCATGATGCCACAGAGCATGAATATGCTACCACCTGATGTCATGTGCCACAGAGCATGAACATGCTACCACCTGATGTCATGACGCCACAGAGCATGAACATGCTACCTCCTGATGTCATGACGCCACAGAGCATGAACATGCTACCACCTGATGTCATGATGCCATAGAGCATGAACATGCTACCACCTGATGTCATGATGCCACAGAGCATGAACATGCTACCACCTGATGGCATGATGCCATAGAGCATGAACATAATATTACTGTGATTTTAGAGTCCTGGAAGTCGCTAAATTATCTCAGACATTCAAGAAAATCTCGTCTAGTTCAATCTAGACTAACGATCAAAAATGTTATCACATTACATTTTGAATGATTGAGCCTTAAACATCTCAGGAAATAGACTCCCGGGGAAATAAAAATAATTAAAATAGGATCAGAAATAACAAATAAAATTGTACCCCAAAGATGCCGTCTCTGCGACATCAAAGGTTGTTAGGGAAGTCGTTTGGGGAATATTTTATGCATTATAGCTGGTGCTTCCTGAGACAACCGATTATAATATGATAGACCGATAAAGATGCACGGCAACAAATGAAAAGTGTTCCTATGAGACACCAGTTTTGAAACAGTGACTTTTGTATTTTTTTAGCCGGTTGTAGAGTTGGGCATTATGATAGCGTCTTATTTGTATAAGTGTCTCGCTGCGGGAGCGAGGAAAAATGTGAGCGATGCATGTGGGGGTATACAACTTGTTACCATTGAACTTGAGTTCGTCATAGTAAAGGGTTGAGGATGGATTCCTGGTATATGCCAACTTCAATCACTCAGGAGACCTGGGCTCGTATTTCTTCCATCACTGAGGAGACCTGGGCTCGTATTTCTTCCATCACTCAGGAGACCTGGGCTCGTATTTCTTCCATCACTCAGGAGAACTGGGCTCGTACTTTTTCCATCACTCAACAGACATGGGCTCGTATTTTTTCCATCACTCAGGAGACCGGGGCTCGAATTTTTCGGATTTGGAAAAAAAAAATCCCGATCGATAGTTAATGATTGCGTATCCCTTTTCTCCGTTGTACATGTAATAACGACACGCCTCTCAGCGTGATCACGTCGATAGTCTTTCTTCTCCTACAGTATTTATGGGTGGACCCTATACCATTAATGTACCTGTTATAATGTCTCCATCAGTCTAGAGTCCTCGACTATACAACCTTAAGCTTCTCGCGGATGTCGATTGCGAGAAGAGGCCAAAACCCCGCCCACTCGACCACTGAGTTGGTTTACCCACCAAAATGTAAAACCTTTCATTAAATAGTGGCATATATAGCACAGTGTCGCTGGTCTTTGATAAATACATCGTCTCAAATCCCGGATGTACGAAAACTTCTTTTGGTGACGTCATTAAGTCTGTCAAACAAATCCACATTGATATTGCAGTGAATATCAATTGATTGGAAGTGCCAACAGCACCCAACTTGTGCAATAATTATTCATGGAACAATAAAAATTAAATTCTATGTTATTTGACGTATGTTTGGTAAACATCCTAATTTCGATCGCTGTTGATGAGCAGGAAAGGTTATTCCAGCACTTCGTGCGACTGCGTGCAATGATGTTTATCAATGGACAGCAAACGACACGTCGTGACCTCTTCTCCTGAATATTTAAATCAAATGCTCAGGAATATTTGCTAGACGTCAGAAACAAATATTGTGTTGCTGCGCATCCCAGAGCTTTGCAATCTGTTGCACCGAAGATACCTTCCGTACCAATCATAACTGCGCTGTTGACGGTCATCAAAAGTCATGGTTTGGCCACGAATATAAAATGCAGTCTTTACAAAAGGATGCTATGTATCATAGCAACTCTTTGATGGTCTCGTCGTTCGTTTCGAATAACTGGAGCGAGACTGTTAGATTACAATTGATTACAATCTGAGTCTGTTGGAATGAATTCCGAGTAGAAGTCATTTGAACATGTGTGCGCAGGGCCTCCAGCATATTGCTCGCAAACGGTAAGGCCTTTCCATCTCGGAATATGTTTGGATTTTGTTCCGAATAGCTGACTTTTTTCATCGATAAAACCCTGTTATGTGATATTTGTTAATTTGTGATTGAGCTGTGGTGAAAGATAATAAATACAATGATTGTGGACGAGGATAATGTGTATGCCGGAAATTTAATTTTCCTAAATGTACATTTCGATATTTATAGTTCAATTTTGTAATACACGTCAATAGGGTCGATGAGCGGTATATTGATTTTGTCACGCATATTTTTTTTAGGATGACTCGATCGATATACCGTCGATTGTCCGTCACTATGACTGACGTCCAAAAAATCTCCTCGTCACAAAACTGCTTCGAGGCTCGAGCTCTCAACCACTCGGCCACGGAAGCTCTTATAAAAGCTAGGTATAAAGTTTTTTAAATCATTCTTCATTGACTCAATAATTAAAAGAAACAAGCGTAAGTGATTTGTTAGTTTGTTACCGAATGCATGCATGTCGTCTATATTCAATTATCTCTCTATACGTCATTACACTTTGTCTTGCCATTATTTTGTACGAGGTACATGTTATGATTAAGATGCCGACAAGTCTAAATAATCGCCTAATATGTGCTAGTAAGGTACCACATGGGAAGGCATGTATTGAAAATGGTAAGTGCTGTTGGTTTCTTTGAAGATGGATTCGCTTAGGTCATTGCTGTGATGGGGGGATTTTATTATTATTTTTGGTGAAACGACGAACAATGATCGGCATTCGACGTGCTTCGATAACAGAGAAAATATCCTTAGTCTGTTTAATATATTGACGGGAAAAGTACAGTATCCGAGCAAGTATTCCGACATTTGGTCGTGATAAAAATATAAAAATCAGATGAAAGGAAAAGGGAAATGTATTTATATAGTACTACAATAAACGAGTCAATTTCCACATGAACAACGGACAAATATTGAGATTTTTAACAACGGATATTATGACAGAATTATCATATAATACCTGTGGTTTCCCAATTCGCTCCTACCGTTGCAATTTTGACTTATATCAACCCAAATTTAATTTACTTGTGAGTTTGATTGGTCCGAAACTTCAACAGCCCAAAAGAGTGGGAACTGCTGGTCTATAATTGCGTTAGACTCCAGGGACGAGCAGTGATCTGCGAGACCTCCATCTCTGTTGGCTTTAAATACTCAAAAACACACTCGAGAGATACGATCGGCACCTGAAAGCTCGCCCCGAAGTTGGACAATAAAAGTAAATTTGCAGTTTGAAGCGAATGAAGCTGGGCCTGGTAACGACTTGGAAGCGACGACACTAACAAATCCTTGCTCTTCCATGATGAAGAAAAATCTAGTCCGTGGTTGATGGTTTTACTTCTAAACTGTTCAACGTTACATTGTTTGGGATGGATTATTTTTCACACACTTTTCCAGATAACTGTTCATTTTTTGCTGCGCTGCGCAGAACCTTCTCCAATGCGCTATGGAGCAAACGATGGATAATATGTTTTTATGCATGCAAACACCAATTGTGTTTAATCGAACAATTTTTTATCGGATCAGATGATTTTATGTGCATTTTTTTTTGCAATCGCTGGTGATGAGACACATCGTCACTGCTTTACTGCAACTCACCAATTGATTAGTTTAAACGATTATGAGACATTGTGTCCTGATAATTGTATTGTGGAAGCACGGGCTGGCAGTATATACATTATAAAAAGATTAGTGTTTCATTAGCATCAGTTCGGACCAGTTCGGACCAGTTTCCACGTCCGAACACAAAATATGGCGGCGAATCTTACCCCGCTGCAATCATCTCAGCCCCAATATCTTGCGAAACCATTTAACAGCAAAAATAAATACATAATTCTTTGTTCCTCATCAAATTCTCTTCAAATTGTAAGCAATCGTGAACATTAATTATTGAGTTACCGTTCAAACCGCCGTCGGCAGTTTCCATTGATGGAGGACCTTTGCCTGGCTCGGAAGTTAGGGCAGAGCCTCGGCCTGTGATGTCATTTGCTGCATCATTTAGCTCGGTCGATACCAATTGAAATACATAGCTTCAAGGGGAGGGGGGGGTCTGAAGGGGTGGTAATGGAGGGCTGTTAGATGATCAGGCAGCTTTAATGCTTCCATGCGAGTGTTAGAGAGCGTTTAATTGCAGTGTATACATGAGTAGGTCATTACATTTATGTTTACACTCCGGATTGAATTGAATGTTATTTACGAACTGTAAAAAAACAATGAAATGTTCATGTTTTCACCCTGGTTTTAATAGAATGTTATTTAAGAACTGAAAAATAATATAAAATGTTTATGTTTACACCCCGGAATGAAGTGATTGTTATTTATGAACTGAAAAAAAAAATTCAGTCATATAGGAATTAGGATTCAAAGTTTTCTCAATACGGTGACAAATTATCACTGGGGTACGAGGCCTAGTACAGAAACAAACAATTCGACATTGCAACTGGCCTATGATTTTTCATGGCATTACTTTACAGTATCCAGGTTCAAAATACAGCTTTATGACCTGGTATAGTTTGAACACGGAACGGTGAACATTGTTTTTCATGTGTCGGGACAATTTCAATGAATTATGACGTCAAATGCTCTGATAATGTCTAATGTTCATTCTTCTTATCTCTTATTGTTCGGAAGATGATTATGATGGATTTAACCTCAATAGGCTACTCTCGTTTGAAGATTATGCAGTTTGTATACCCTCCATTAATATCCCTTTGAATTGTGCATTATTATATTTTTTAAATGCATCGATACCAATCAGAAAAGAAGCATAAATATATCCCAATCGTTAATTTAGGTCATATTCAACCGTTAGGGAGATCATATTTTCATGTGCTAATTCCCTGCTCAAACAAAGAAATGAGGTAATGTGTTTGCTTCAAAGGAGAATCCTTCTAGAAAACTTCACTGTGTTTTTTTTCAGGAAATTTCTCCCCTCCAACCAGTTTGGTGTTGGACGACAACTATAAAGAGGATGCAGTATCAATATGTTTCGAAACCCAGTGTATGAATTAAATAGTATCTCCGATACTGACAAAAGCCAGTGCACTGACTAGATAAATGTCGCCTTACTATCACAGTAATTGCAATAACTTAGAGAGTTACCCAGCAAAGTTGTCTGAGTATTTTGAAAGTTTTGAGGCTGTCATATATTTTCTTGAACACCCGATCAAATCCCCCACTTCCAATGATGTGTGAAACGGGACTCCGTTCTCAGACAGCTGATAACTTCGTAGAGGATATTGGTTTCTGAGACGGCAAAGCAATAGAAGTTACGCGCCGATTCTGAAGAGCCAGTCTGATATCAGAAGTTTCTTTGTTTAGTTTTGACCTGCTAACGGGATTGTTGTGATACTCTAACTAACATTTCCTCTGGTTGTGATTCTATTAACCTAAATATAGAGATGTCAAAAATGATACAGAATGATGTATATGGTGTTAGCTAGTCATAATTTAGCTCAACCCAGCTGTGGATTGCTTAAACAGGTAAAACGTTTACTAGAATATAATTTAGGTCCCCTAATTATCAAACGCCATTGTTGTGTTCAACTTGTTTTTTTTTTATAATATGAAAATGTATGGCCCATTGTTTAACGTCCAAACGCTCATGGCTTTTCTCCTAAATGATCATAACATGAACTCGTTACTGAAATCGTCATATGAATAAAAGTTCACAACAAAAGTTTGCTATATCGGAAGGTATTGTGAAATAATTGAACTCGACGATATCAGGTCATAAAATCGTGAACTTTGAACCCTCAGTGAAATGAATACAATACTTTGGTGCAAGTGACTTCCAGCCTCATTTCATCGATGAGGTAAGCATGTATCTGTAAATGTATTGACAGGCCTTCAATAGTAAATGACTTTGTTTATGGGTACAGAAAAACTTACAATCTCTCTGCATGAAATAAAATATTTATTTCACTAAAGGTAGATAATTGCAATAACAAACTAGAAGCCTGTATTCACTGACACTGGAGTGCTGGTTTGGCATGGCTCTGTTCAGTTTACAATCTTTGCAGAAATGATCATCTAAGAAATGAAGCACGTTAAAGAAAAATATTTACGTTATGATACAACGCATCGGAAAATCAATTATTCATCAGGATAAAGTTACAATTGAGATTAATAGTTACCCATTAGAGTGTATAGGCTATTATAAATTAGGATTGAATCAGCATTTATTCTCAAACCCAGTTGAAAAAAATGGAATCTGAAGCTCCGTTGATTACCAAAATTTTTACATGCGTCCATCAAGTATTTCTAACGTGATTTTGAATGTATTTGCCTGGATTCGTATTTTTTTAGCAAATAGAGATACATTTCATTGTTCATATTGTACCTGGAGCCCTTAGGGATGGATCCTATATATTTGTAATGATGCTTAGCCAGCACAGTATCAGAAAAAAAAAACAGCTCTGATTTTTTTTTTTGAAATCCTATTTCTGAACAATTCCCAGTCAATCGTTTTGAAGAAATATACGGCATGATGATTGATCAAATCACAGTTTTTATCTACAAATGGTGAATAGTGTAATTAATTTTTTGTTCCTTTCACGTAGGCTTCCTAACGAAAAACCCATACATACACCACAAACTCCCAAACTGTTACATCCCAATTTAATTTGTTTAGTCTCTCGCTCACGTCTGTTGCAGCAAAAGTCTTGCTCAAATCTCGTCCCATTACATTCTCTTGCCCGAACTTTGTGGGCCTCCTCGTCGCAATTAGTTTCTGGAGACCCAAACTAATTTGCCGAGGTATGCCCGAACAAAATTGCGTGGTCGCTCAACCCAACAGAAATTTCTGTTGCCAGCAGGGTTCTGAGGGCTCCTTGCCAAGGATGGATCTTCGAAAGAAACAAAAGAAATGTTGTCAAAAGAAATACAAATGTTTCTGAAATTCGACAATGATTCGACTCGACAAATATAATCACGTACTACGCTTGCACTACAACTAAATATTCTCAATAAAATTATAATTTATTCGAATTATTTCAATTGCATGATTTATGAAAACCCTTAGTAAAGGAAGAATTGGAAACATAGTGTTTAAGAAATTCAGTGCTGTGTAATAACATATAGGGGAATTACTTCAGCGAAACTAGAAGAACTCACCTAAACTTGCCGCATGAACTGCGAGCAGGCCAGTTCTGATGACTTTAATGACTCCGAAACACTCGAGAAATATTGAATGCGCATAAAAAGTCTCGACTAAACCAGAAAAGTAATAAAAACCAAAAACGTAAATAAAATTAGAACGTAAATTAAGAGCAATCACCCAAAATTGGAACGAATGAAAGAAAAACGCTCAATATTTTATTCGCTATCCGTCACATCTGTTCTATTACATGAGATTTCGGATACTTTTCACCAAGTAGATCACAATGAGTCAGTCTGCCTTTAACCACCGCTGAGCAAGGAAACGTGTGTCGTTCGCTCTCCTGGGAACAAGAGTGAGGTGGGGAAAATTAGTGTGGGATATATTAGGAAATAACCAGTTCAGCGTAAGTGGGACTGATGGATGAATACAATATTGAAGGTAACGGTGATGAAAGAAACCATTCCCGAACATGGGCCTCAGTGAATAATTAATTGAGTAAGAATTTTACGGTGTTACACTTCTTTAAACATACATATGAATAAGTGCTAGTAAAATAACTTGGTTTATATTAGTTTAGAGGGACTGATACAATGAATTGACCATATATCCTTTGTGAATTTTTCTGCTATACAGCCGGTGGGATTTTGATCGGGTAGACATATTGCGCTGATATGAGAGGACATCCTGGGCTGATAAGAGAAGATCAGCTCTTCGGCACGGCAACCCTGATCCCGCCTTCTTCAGACGATCAAACGTTTTTGGAACATAAATGTTTTAACCTCGCTTGTATTTCAATTGCAAAAAGATATTTAGGGCACAACACTTTGGAGGTAATGTTGTTATGGCCTTCGCAGTATGGCAACATAGGTCAAGTTTTCGAATTTAGATGGCCAAATAGCCAAGCTACGGGAGACCATTAACATTATGGCGAGGCAGATACAGTAGAAGAACTCTATCAACTAACCAGCGGACATTTCTTGCAACCACCAGATGATCCATTGGAACCTCCAGAGGTTCCTGGAGAGATGTATTGAAGGTATCGCCGACATCTGTTGGGGAGACCAACTATGGGGAGCCAAGTCTCACAGACTGCATGTTCTAATCTCTACCCTACGGGCTGAGTCCCAGCCTACTCAAGAACACGCCAACATCCTCTAACTGCTGCCGACTCTAACTCCATCTACCTTAGACACCGAACACCCCTGTTACATTCCAGAGAGAATTTAACAGGTCGACACACATTCATCACTGAACAACACTCCTCGAGTCTATTTACGTCCCCTACCGCCTCCCCTTCTGCCAAAGAACATGAGATAGCAACGAACATTTACCTTTGCTACCACCTTAGAACTTAAAATGGCAGCAACGATTGTCCGTGTAGACACGCCAGGGCATTTCTCAAATCGAACGACAGCCCGTGGTCGTAGGACCGACAACAGACCACCTATGATTAAAACGGCTGGTTGAGTGCCAGAGAATGCTGCACAAAATATTGGGAAAACACACAACATTATGCCTTGCACACTAAAAAACCTCATAGGTGTTTAACGCGAGAGTTGTTTGCTCCCGTGTGTTTATAGTGACCGATAGCAAGTGAAACATTCTGAAAAAGAGTTACAAAAGATAGTTGGGAACGGGAAAGTGCTCTGCCATCCTGGTGATACAGAACCGACACTCACCAATCAGGTTGTCCACGTCGGACATGAAAACCTGAGACACACAAATCTGACAATCTATTTCGTTCAGAGGTACTTCTGAAAAATACAGGAGACGTATGAGAACGTTCAAATGTCAACTGGTATAATTATTATAATCAGTGTCATAATAGAGCACTGAAATATATGGCTCACCAGGCAAGCCGAAACTACGTCAACACTCCAGCGGACCGTATGGCTTCTTAATGCACGAGGTAGTACAATTCTCGGCACTATGCTCAACAGCGAGGTGGAAAGGTATCTCAACACGAGGCATCGTGCTGAAAGAGGACCATAAAACGACTGCGTGTCACAAATAAACGGAACCACAGGAACCGGTAATGGCAGAACGCAAGGAACAATTCGAACCTCAGAAATGGAAAACGACATCACGGAACCGGAAACCGGTGGTGCACAAGAAACATGCTACCACCTCTCTCGGGAAAGACAGTACACCCGGAGCAACGGGAACCCCAAGACCGAGAAAAGTGGGTGCATAAGCAATAATTGGAACACCAGGCACGGGAATAGACCGGGTTCAAGACACAAACGGAACCAGATTGCAGACAACCAACATGAACAGAGAGATTGAAGAAATGAGCCTACAAAACAACCCAGGCAGCATCACGCACGAGCGCTAATCGACAGAATTGCGGTGAGAAGTGCTCAATAGCAGACATAAACCTGAACACATAACAAGGGAAGAATCCAAGCACTAGTAGTTATCGTACACTCGCGGATGCCTCAAACGGATTGTCTCCAAGCTATGGTGAAAACAAATGAATTTGATGGAATTGGCGAGTCCTGAGTAGACACGACTGACCAGCAACCACAGAGACATAAACTAATTCCACAGTGCCACAACAGGTGGTTAAAAGTTCTACCATTGTATAAATTGCTCATGTTCTTACAGCGAACAGGAACATGAGCAACTTATACAATGAATCAACGCAACGAGTGTTACGGAAGAGGACGAATCTCTCTGGCAACAGGTGCCATAATGAATTCCGTACTTCGTCACTGAAATATTTCTTATATACAACACAGGAGACATGAACATTGTGACGAGGACTCAAATCACAAGTGGAAACATCACCCAACAAGAAAACATCTCCTGAAACACACGATCAAGACAATGTAAATTGGACTCTGCAGCAGAACCCCAGACAGGTGAGCCTAGAAAGCACTCATCCGGCATAACGATCAGCCTCCCTGTCAACATTGATTCTATGACTTTGGAACCTCTTTATGGTGAATGGCGGCACCGGAGACTACTTGCCGAGTTACCACAAAATTGCTGAAGAAAAACGGTCGGATTTGCAAATAGGATCAAAGATAAAAATTCTAATAAAAGTTTCCGTCAGGCATTACAGGAAATTCAATTTAAGCGCACCACTTGCTTTTGAGTAGGGCCGGCGACCAACTGGTCACTCGCCGACATGATAGAAAACCCGAATTAACGCAGCCTTTTAACCCGAGCAGATCACAACCGCTATTTCAAAAACTCATTCATGTCACCAACCAACAGAGGAGCAGCTTTCTTATCCGATGACTGGGCGTTAGCCAACCTATTTAGCATGTAATAAAAACGTTACCATCGCCTCTGGTAATGATTGAATGGATGGCACCAGGAACCTGCAAAACAATGCTGGTTCGACACCACAAAACCATCATGAACGTGAGCTGTTGGTCTCTGGACCCCGGGAATTCGTCGCGAGACTTCAGAACAGGCCTGGCTAAATTTGATATCTGATCTCACATTGAAGCCGCCGATCAGACACAAGGCCTCATAGCGGGGTTGGGGCCTTTCAACATATAACTCATAAGCTATCAGCGTGGGCCATCTGGAAAACACCCAAAGACCCGCTGAAGAAAAGAGTACAAACTAACAGAACAAAGATCCCTGAAATGTTGTCATGTTGTTGTGGTAAATACACAAACTTTAGACTGAAGTTTAAAGACTGGAATGAAAAGAAATATTAAGGGTCACAGTGCATTGCGGGTAAATATTTCGACCAAATCGTTCAGCCGGATCTATTTATTCATAATCATACATATCACTTCAATTTAAAACATGTACCTTTGGTCCAGAATTTACCACTTGTATTTTTTCTCATTGAGAATGATGTAATAAATCATTAATTTTATTAGTTATGACGAACAAAAAAAATGGTTTCGTTAGACTTACAAAAAATCTCAGACTATTTGTTCATGTCAACTGCATGTTTGTGGGGAAAAAAACACAATGCCTCGTTGGAGGAAGGAAAACTGTAAATTGTATATCATTGGAACCATTTAGTTCAGTATGACGAGGACATCTGGATTTTGGAATGTGTGATGAGTGGCAGTGGTCTTTGTTTTTTTCCACTCCCATCCCTTTCTCAACTGCCAATGGTGCTCCCGCTCTGTGTTGTCTCCTAGTTGTTTTCCCTCTGTCGTATAGAGTGAAGGACCAAGTTATTTCCTTTTATCTTGGAAGTGCATCGTTCTAAGAATTTCCAGTAGTTAAATGCATATCATGTTTTATAAGAAAATAGGAGTATAATATGGTAAGAAAGCGTACGTAGTAGTTGTTCCAGTTGGAAGAAAGCCATTTTATGTGTTTAGATGTCCTGAGGGTGAGTACGTATTTTTGACGCCGGCCTGGGGATGCTTTGATAAGCGGTTACCGCTTGGATTTCTGCCTGAGGCCGGCCAGTGCGTCCCGAACCGTGGTGTGAGTAAGTTCATTAATTTCGGTGCCCTACCAGGATGTTAAAACTTATAGAAATGGATACTACAAACATTACTGTCAAGGAGTATTCAACGTGACTCGAGACTAGAATAGTTGAGTGACTGTAGAAATTATAAATTATACTAACCCTGCCAGTTAGATATGACGCAGTTTTAGTACAGTATATGTTTTATAGCACTATTATGACCATGTTGGTGACGAGACCTTATAATCGCTTTTCTACTTCATGGGATTCCGCCGAAACCCAAGTAAGTTCTACAATACAATATCGAATGTGTGTCATAGCAAAATCTTAATCCCATCCAAAAGTGTGTGATCCTAAATATATGTAAAGATCTGCAAAGTGTGCTAAGGGAGAGAAAATAGTTCCCCACATAATGGTCCTATCGAGAACAGGATGGTTGACCAAACCGCCATCGTTTGAAAATAGTAAGTAGCAAGGTGTCATGGTGACGACGTCATATTGGAAAATGCTCAGTGCTCAATGAAATAAAGTGCTCAGTGTGAATATAAAGCTATAGGCAGTGATAAATATTCTTTTAATGTTTTTAGATAAATATTTTCTAAAAATTCAGGAAATAATTGATATTGTCATATATACATATATGAAAGTTTAGTGCAGGAATTATGGTTACACTGAATTGATGTTTTGTCTTTTCAACGATGGTCTGTACTTAGCAAATAGATAAATATGATCGCATGGTGGTGCACAGTCCGAAGTCATGGTAAGTTACCAGGTTTCTACAGGCACATGGTAAATGAAGATAATTGGTGTTGATGTTTGATACCTTAGTTTACAAGGTTAGCCTTGGTTGACATAGTTGAGTGTAACCCTGGTTATCATTGGAGATCACTTTGTCAAATGATGATAGTTTCCATTATTAAAAAATGGCAAATGCCATAAAAAATTGTTAAGCCTGAGAGCAAATGGTGTCAATTTGAAGTTTGCCTTTCTATTTGTGGTCAGTGCTTTGAGAAGTAGAGTGCTTTTCTTGGAATAAGTTCTGTATGCTATCAAGTGTATGGTTAAAATGTTTTGAAGAAAATATAATTTTCTTGATTGTTTTTGTGCTTATGAGAAATAGTGACTTCTCTCGTGACAGGCTTGGAAGCATTCTTGAAAGGCTGTATTTCAAACAACAAGAAGTTAATATGGTAGATCATTGTTGTCTGAATGTCATCAAGATCAAAGTCAAGTCGTCAATAGATTTTTTTTTCGTTCATACGATACCTTGAAAAGTAATATGCTTTTCACTGACAGGTTCTGGAAATATTTGAGAGAGGAAGAATTTGTTGACTAGTTAGTCAAATAAACTCCGTTAGTGAACGGATAAGGTTAACAAATTATTTTCTAACGGATAAATTATCAAGGATTTCAAGATGCCGCCAACCATGGATGGTCTCATTCGCAGCAAAGGGGCATATAAGGGCTTCATCACCCCACTGCTTCCAAAGTTGAAACTGTGTTGTGATGCAGACCCCTTGAGTGACCCAGAGAATTTAGATGCTCTTTCTATGAATGTGAGGCTAGCTGAAGGGCACATCAAAAAAGTAGTGGATCTGCAAGAGCAGATCCAAGAAATCCACGTAAGTGATGAAACAGTCAGCGAAGCCGCACTCTACAATATGGCAGGGGACGATGTGAAAGAGTTAGAAGAGATAAGGTTGCTCATCACAAGGTACAACCGCTTAATGGATGAGACAAGAGTTGGTCCTCCTAGCAATGCCACTCCATCTGTTATTGAAACAAGGAGCGCAGCAAGAGTGAAGTTACCAACTCTAGAGATAATAGAGCTCTCCAGGGACATATTCTCGTTCAATAGTTTTTGGCAGTCGTTCAAAACTGTTGATCAGGGTCCAGATTTGGAACCCTATGAGAAATTCCATTATCTAAGTAGCAAGTTGAAGGGTCCTGCCCAAAGTGTGTTGATGGGTTTCACACCCAAAAATGAAGCACATCCTCAAGCAGTGGCACTGCTCGTGAAACAGTTATGAGATGAGTCACGCATAAACATAGCTCATCTTTATGCCTTGGATGACATTCAAGCAAGTTCGGTATCCTTAGCATCCCTGCAGGAGTTCAAACAAAGGATGGAGGCTCAATTGTGTCAATTGGAAACTGCAGGGATAGACTGCAACAAGTGCACAAATTGCAACTTCACCTTAGTCAACCTGCTCAAGAGGAACGGTCACAAAGAACATTCTGAAGCCTGGAAAATAAAAAATTTCCGCGTGGCACTGCGAGAAGTCATAGTTAGAATGGAAGACTGTGACACACAAGGTAAATACCAAAATCCATGGAAGCAAAGGCCAACTGCTGACACTCAAAGATCAGCACATAATGAGAATCGCTCCAGAGGGAATCAGGGGGATAACTTCAAACCCCTGAGCACTGTTGGGTCATTTCAGGTACAAACATCTGGATGTGGTCTATGTTCAGCAGATCACTCTGTGCATAGATGCACAAAATATCAGACCATCGAGGCAAGGAAAGCTCGAGTATTTGAGCTGTGCCTTTGCTACAAGTGCTTTAACGTGGGCCACAGAGCAACGGATTGCTCTGAAAGAGACCCATTCTTCAAAATATGTAAAAGTACTGGTCACCATGGTGCTTTATGTAACAAAAGAGGTAAGTATCCACAGTCAGATGACAAGCCTTCAGGTAATCAGAAAGGTATGGTTGCTGTGGCTACTGGTCCTGCAGCTAATGGTCCTGCTAGTGTAGCTACTGTAAATGCACTGGCTGCAGGATGTGGGAAGGCTACTGCCCTACCCTCAGCAATGGTAAATTTGAGCTTGGGCGAGTTTTGTTTCATCAGGGCACGAAGAGATCCTTCATTGAAAGAGGAATACTGAACAATGGTGACACATCATGTCGTCATACCACCCAGACCATCGATGATTTCAATAGTAAAGCTACTGAAACTGAGTATGACATCACCACTGTCATAATTGATGTGCCAACACATGAGAGCATATCCATGGATGTGATAGTGGTTGACACTCTAGCTGAAAGACTCCACATGAATGGAGTAAACGAGCTTGCTCAAAGGTTAACAGCCAAAGAACGTAACCTGGCTGATTGTTTTGATAATACAGTACACTACTCTGTAGACATGCTCGTGGGAGCAGACTATTATTATAGCCTCATCACTCCTGAAGAACAGGAAGAAAGGGTTACATCAAAACTCGGAGACATGTTGTCTGGACCCATAATAAACAGAGAATTGGCATCCCCACAGGGAAGTGTAATCCCTGCACTCAGGGTTGCAGTCAACAAGGAACCTGAAAGAGATGTCGACCTGTTGTGGAAGCTAGATATCATTGGGATATCTCAAGAGGAAGCTCACCCATATGATAAAGCAGCCTTAGAGCAGTTCAACAGAAGCATCAGATTCTCTGAGGGTAAGCATGTAGCTAGACTGTCGTGGAAAGCATCTCATCTCACGCTGCCAATCAATTATCATTTGGCCTAGGGAAGACTGGTAAGTAATCTCAAGCATTTGAGGTCAGAACCTGAACTCTTGAAGCTCTATGACGGTGTAATGCAAGAAAAGTTGCAGAAAGGTTCCATCGAAAAGGTAAGTAACATGAAACCGATGGATGTTTGTCATTATCTTCCACACCATTCAGTAAATAAGGATTTTCCGACAACACCCCTGCGTGTGGTATTTGGTTGTTCAGCTAAACCGCACATTGATGCAGTAAGTCTGAGTGATTGTTTGTACCCTGGACCATCCATGGTCCCTGAGTTACCTCAAATGTTGATGCGATTCAGATTAGGGGCGGTAGCTGCCTGTTCTGATATTGCAAAGGCATTCATGATGGTAGGGTTAGATGAGCAGGACAAGGATTTCACTAGGCTTCCATGGCCTAGAGATCCCAAGGATCCTGACAGTGCCATAGACACTTATCGCTTCAAGTTCATCCTCTTTGGAGCAACCAACTCTCAATTTATCCATAATGCGACTATTGATCACAGCTTGGAAAAGTATGGTGGACAAAGGGACATTACTGATAAGATCAAAAAGAAAATCTATGTGGATAACCTTATGATCATAGCATCAACAAAGACTGAGTAAAAAGAATTCCATGGTTCATCCAAGGAAATCTTAGGTGAAGCTGGGCTCAACCTTAGGGAATGGGCAACAAATGACCCAGAGCTCAAAATGATCACAGAAAGGGAAGGTGAGTCAGATGTCAGACCCAATGTTCCTAACCTGGGACTCAGATGGGACACAGTCCAGGACACCTTAGCAGTAGCTCCAAAAAAGAGCTAGAATCAGGTAAGTGAACTAAGAGAACCATCTTGCGAGGTTTAGTCGCACAGTTTGATCCCCTTGGATTAATGACCCCATCACCATCAAAGCTAAATTCCTAATGAGGGAAATTTGGCAGTCAAAGGTGAGTTGGGATGATGATCTTCCAGAATCCATTGAAGTAAAATGAGAGAAGATCAAGAAAGAGTTCTCAATGATGGGTGACATACCCATCAAACGCAACTCAGAAATTGGTAAGTCAGTGACCCTACACATATTTGTAGATGCCTCCACAGTAGCATATGGAGCTGTTGCGTATAAGGTCAGTAAAGGTAAGGTAACACTGTTGATGGCAAAAGGACGGATTGCACCAAAAAAAAAACGCTTTTTGTACCAAGATTGGAATTGACTGCAGCACTACTTGGAGCAAGGCTTACCAGGTATGTATGTGAGGCTTATGGAAAGGAAACCAGCATTGATGCCATTCACATTTGCTCAGACAGTCAAGTTGCCATGGGTTGGATACACTCAGCAAGCCCCCTAGAGGCTTACATGCAAAACCGGAAGCTAGACATAAAGAAAGCTCTCCCTAATGCTAACTGGCACTAAGTACCCAATAGTCAAAATCCTGCAGATTTGATGGCTCGAGGAGTAAGCCTGAGGAAACTCAAGTCAAGTCACATGTGGTGGCATAGACCCAACAACATAGTGGAACTCTAGAGTGGGAAAATTTTCCAACTCAAGTGCACACAGTAACATTAAATAAAGCAGAAGAGACCCCATCCCCCGAACCTATCCTACTTGCAGTTGCAAACAAATGTTGCACCTTCAAGAAGTTGATCAACACTCTGGCGTGGGTGAAAAAAATCATTGAGTGCCTAAAGGGTAAGTTAAACGGCAAGTCAGAAGGTAATTCAAACGGTAAGTCACAGGGTAATTCAAATGGTAAGTCAAAGGGTATGGTAAATGGTAAGTCAAAGGGTATGGTAAATGGTAAGTCAAATGGTAATCATAATGGTAAGTTGGTGAACAATGGTAAGAGACAACCAATGGGTCTGACTTTTAAGGAGAGGGAATGGTCTGAGAGCTTGGCAGTCAAAGCACTTGCTGAGTCAAAGCACTTTTTACTCAGCAAGAAGTATTTGCGGATGAGATAAGTTCATTCGCAAACCCAGTTCCAGGCGCTCCACTCCATTGATGAAGCAACTCAACCTAAAGCTCAGAGGTGACAAATTAGTAGTGGTTAGACTCGCCGGCGCTGAGGTGGAAGAATCTAAAAAATATTCAATCCTACTACCTGCCAAGCATCGGATCATCGATATGATTATCGAAGAGAGTCACAAAACAAAACACCACATGGGAATACACCACGTCGTGGCCAGCTTACGTCAAAGGTGGTATATACCGAGAGCGACAAAGAGTCAAAAACATAGTTAGGAAGTGCATGCAATGTAGACGGGAACGTGGGACGCTTTTCCGTGGACCACCAACCCCTCCTCTACCAAGTTATAGAGTTACTCAGTCACGTCCTTTCGCGGTAACTGGTGTAGATTATGCTGGTCCCCTCTATGTTAAGGAAGGGACTTAAGTTCACAAAAGGTACATCGCCTTGTACACCTGTGCATTCACTCGAGCGGTTCACCTGGAAGTTGCTAAGGACCTGTCCGTAGAAACATTCCTAAGAACACTACAAAGATTTTCCGCTCGTAGTTCCTATTCTCAAATGTTGATCAGTGATAACGGATCAAACTTTGTGAGTTCCGTCAAGATCCTACAATCTTCGGAGGAACATCACAGTGTTCCTCAAAATAAATGCAAGTGGCATTTTAACCTCAGTCGGGCCCCTTGGTTCGGAGACTTCTTCGAGAGGATAGTGAAGATGGTCAAAATGTGTCTTGAGAAAACGCTACACAGAGCTATGGTAACAGAAGACGACCTGTACACTGTACTTTGTGAGAAAGAAGCGGAACTCAATGACCGTCCGCTAACATCTATTTCAGACTCGTTTGATGACTATGAACCACTGACGTCATCCCAGCTGATGCTCGGATATCGTCTAGCTAGCAAGCCTGTCGCAACACCTGATCCGGAGTAAGAATATCATCCCTCCATGTTCACAGCAGAACTTCTCACGCGTCGCTAGAAAAATGTCCGAAGGCCTTTGCACCGGTTCCAAACCAGGTTTAGAGAAGATTAACTGACTATTCTACAGCATAACGCCGTAGATGCCAGGGAAATCATCGAATCCAAGGTGGGTGACATAGTTCAGATCCACGACGAGGGTCCCAGGCTACTATGGAGCCTGGGACGGGTCATCGACCTTCATAAAGAAAAACATGGTCACGTACAGAGCGTGAAGCTAAAAACACGCGATGGGACCGTCAGTCGACCGGTAGTATTACTCTACACGTTAGAAGTAAAAGCGAGAGAATCTCGGATGTTTCTCCCCAGTTGCCGGAACCAAACCAGGCAACCCTGCCCGATGCGGACGACGGGCAAGGAGACACAATTTGCCGGGTCACCCGTGACAAGGGATAAAGCTTAAACACAACAGCTGTGCGTGAGCCAGGCGCTGCTAGACCCAAAAGAACAGCGGCTCTAGTTGCAAGAAAGTGAATTGTCTCGCAGCTACAATAAGTGACAATACGCATTTCTCTCGGACGGGAGTGCGTTGGGAACAAAACACACAATGCCTCGTCAGAGGAAGGAAAATTGTAAATTGTATATTGTTGGAACCATCTAGTTCAGTATGACGTGGACATCTGGTTTTTGGAATGTTTGGTGAGTGACAGTGGTCTTTGGTTTTTCCCCCTTCCATCCCTTTCTCAACTGCCAATGGTGTTTTTGCTCTGTGTTGTCTCCTAGATGTTTTCTCTCTGTCGTATAGAGTAACGGGCCAAGGTATTTCCCATTATCTTGGAAGTACTTCGTTCTGAAAATTTCTAGTAGTTAAATGCATATCATGGCTTACATGATAATATGAGTAAAATATGATAAGAAAGCGTACGTGGTAGTCGTTTCAGTTTGAAGTAAACCATTTTCTGGGTTAAGATGTCCTGAGGTTGAGTACGTATTCTTGACGCCGGCCTGGGGGTGTTTTGACAAGCGGTCACCGCTTGGATTTCTGCATGAGGCCGGCCAGTGCGTCCCAAACCGTGGTGAGAGTAACCTCATTCATTTCGGTTCCCTCCCAGGATTTGAAAACTCATAGATATGGATACAACAAACATTACTGCCAAGGAGTATTCAACGTGACTCGAGACTAGAATAGTTGAGTGACTGTAGGAAGTAGAAATTATACTAATATGACCACATTAGTGACAAGACCGTATAATCGCTTTTCTATTGCATGAGACTTCGCCGAAACCCAAGTAAGTTCCACAATACAATATCTAATGTGTGTCAGAGCAAAATGTTAATCCCGTCCAAAATCGTGTGATCCTAATTATATGTAAAGATCTGTAAAGTGTGCAAAGGGAGAGAAAATAGCTCCCCACAATGTTGACCCTCAAGTTCATTATCCGTGCTCTGCTCTCCTCGTGATCTGTTCACAGCTATTGGTCAACCTATATATGAAAATGTCTTCCAAGCCGAGCATAAACTAAACCCTCGATCGCCTCGGCTCCAAAATGGACCAAGAGGCACTCTGAGCTGATACTGCCTTTCGGTACACCATTTGGCTCTGTCCCTTTGAATCTAATATGGCGAACTGAGAACACACGAGAAATTCATCAAGAGAACAATGAACATTTTGACCTTTGAATAGCTGGAATTTCTTAACCATAATCACACCTATCCAACTACAGCTTTTCAAATCATTCACTTATTATTTCCTGTTGTAGGAATGTCTAAGTTTTCAAGCTTGAACAAACTTCTGCAGTTAAATTTATCTTGAATATTTCGAGTCTGTTCATGTCATCTTTAAACCGATCGTTTGATGTCCACTGCTGGAACCATTTCACTAACCAATATTGATTAGTCACCTTACGAGGAAAATACGACAATTTATTATTCATTATTGATTCACCTTATGAATATTATTCAATAAATCGTCATTGGGGTTCATCCAAACTATTATTCCGGGGAACGCCTTCAATGGGAAATTCTTTTATCGGGGAAAAACACTTAAAAAATAATGGCATCGTTCACACTTAAATCTCCCTCATTAGGAGAACTCCGTCGTGAGGCTCTTCAATCATGAGGAGTCTTTCATGAAGCAATTTCGTCATCCTGGGGAGGGGGTCTCATTCATCCGGATAATTTCATCATTGTTGGACTGATTTTTTTCATAGGGCCACTTCATCATGAAGGGGGACTCATTCATCTGGAGAAGTTTTCCATTATTGGAGTGATTTCATTCATCAGACTGAGAAGTGGAAAGCTATCGATGATGAACGCGGGCCAATAGAGAACTGAATGATCATTAATTCCTATACATTCTAATACGTTGAAAAACAGCTGTGAAAGATTTAATCAGCAGCTGTGTTAGGACGCAAATGACTTAATGAAAATACCTATCAAGTTGAATAATTAAATGAATATGTTTCATTAATTTCTTCGTTGTAATGAACCATTCAGAAATTTTTATTCGCTACTCGACTTACTATCTGATACTCGACTTACCCAATACTCGCACCATTTGGTTGAAAACTGGAACGTGTATGGAACAACTTTTCCGTCGGATTGTTACTTTATCATTGGGAATACATTAACAAGTAACCCTTTTATCGTGGTAACTGCTCCGTAGGTTTGTGACGTCATCATTAGGAATACATCGACACGTAACATTTTTATCTTGGTAATTGCTCCGTCAGCTTGCAACATCTTAGTATATACCTTGACGATTGACACTTTCACCATGGCATCTGCTTCATCAATTTTTCATTTCATCATCACAAATGCAAGCACGAGTAACAGGGTCCGGCAGTAACGCCGTAGCAACTGCTTGGTGGTACCTAAGCTGTAACTCGCTATTCGGCGACATCCGTTTAAGTATCAGAGAATCCCAATCCCCAGCAGCAAACTGAGTCGTTGCTGTGGAACCCGAGGTGCAGTTAAGGAAACTCCGAAGCCCTCCCAAGACGGCCAGGGGCTACTCGTCAATTGCCTCTAGTGTGGGCTATTGACGAGTAGCCCACACTAGTACCCGCTAGTGTGGGCTACTCGTCAATAGCCTCCAGTCAAGGTGCCGCTAGTGCGGGCTACACGCCAATAGCCTCCTGTCAAGGTGCCGCTAGTGCAGGCTACACACCAATAGCCTCCAGTCGAGGGGCCGCTAGTGCAGGCTCCCCGCCAATAGCCTCCAGTCTAGGTGCCGCTAGTGCGGGCTACACGCCAACCCAATTAAAAATCAAGAGCGTATCTCCCGCGATTATTGTAGTACATGGTAGTACATGGTAGTGGATCGGAGCACATCGTCGTGATCTACTACGGTGTCCACAACGCTCAAGTGCTCCGTTGGCCTCCGGTGAACAGGCGAGCAGTATGCACCAGCGTAGCATGTCATGTAAATCAGATGATGGCCATCAGAGATGAGTAACCCAGAGGCCATCTTGTGTGTTTTGGTAGTCTGTTTCTCCAGTGCCCTACGGAGATGAAGACATGGCAACATCGTCGTCACTGATAAATAAAGCAGTCTCAAAGCACAGTCCACTGAATATAGAAGACAGTCCGATCCTAAGGCGGAAATTCGCAC
>SDVV010003137.1:0-21799 GCA_016164225.1 Gammarus roeselii | reverse complement strand
TGGATGAAGGTTAAATCATTGAAGATAATACCAATCATAAGTATGGAAACGGGGTACAAATATAGGTCAAGATAGGATAGGATGAGTTAGGTTTACGGTCATCATCACAAGCCTTCAGTGAAAAATGCTACAGTGGATCTGGTGAATGATCAAAAAATTCAAATATTCTGAATGGGAACGAATCTCATATCAAAGCCTGAATTAATCAAAAACTTCAGTGTACAGCTGCCGACGGACCACAACATTTATATAAGTATGACCTGCGGGATTAAGCATCTCGTGAAGACATACGAGCGGATAACATAATTGTGATATACATTAAATTATTGAAGAAATTTTAACACTAATACTACACAAAATCCGTTAGATTAGCTCTCCAAGACTACATGGAACCAGACCCGAATCCAGTGTCAAGAGGTAAAATATATCATTATTTGAAGCATTACATCCAAATACCCAACATTCCATGAAATTAGGCGAAAAAATGTGAAACAAGAACTAAAAAATAGCTAAATAAGATTCTCTACTCTACCCTAAGCAACAATGATTAACTATTATATACGGTGTATCCTCCCACTCCCAGATGACAAAACCTAGTCCAATATCCTACGTGATCTGGTTCATGACAAAGATCATATACAAATATAACAGCCATACTAAAAATATCTTACATTTAACACAGAGTTCATGGGAATAATGTTATTTGTGCTACGATACCATTCAAATCAATGTTAAATTCCTAGACCTAACTGATGCTATTCCTCTAGCAAGACAAAAAATCAATGCCCACTGTGTCATATAAATGAACTCTACAATGCTTTACTAGGGCACTTCTCAGCAATCTACCACTAATATATAACAAATTTAGAGGTAGTATCCAGTCATGATACGATGCCACAGACGTGCCATGCATCTGTTAACCCATCGTCTCTGAACACCCTCGAACAAAGACACATCCTGGACATAACCAAAATCTAGACACATTTACAGTGGTCAAGCAACGAGTCTCAGAGAGTGTGTGGCAATAAAAAGCTAGGCTTCTGTTTACTGATGACTTAAGTAAATCACTACAACGATGAGTAGCTTGTCGCATAACCTCACTAACAAAACCATGGAACTTAAGACCGAAGTCTACAAGGCCATACATAATTCACGTTGAACATAGATGAACTCCAAACTGACAACCAAAAAGTGTGAATCACCTCTACACTAGGACCCCCCCCCCTCCATCCAGTAAATTATCATCTAAACGTTAAACAACATATTTCCTAGGGATCAATGACAAAAATTCCACAAAGATGCAGTACAGACATACACCTCTTAAACATATATTCCTATGTTTTTCGTGAAAAAAACACAACATCTACAATATATATATAAATAGCTAAATAAGATTCTCTACTCTCTGTAACCGACAATAAAATTGTACTTCAACGGGTATCCATCCTAGTAAATCGGTTTACTTATACAAACAGGCATAAAAATAACTAGGGGACTCTTTAACTCCTCCTAAATCTTGAAGAATGGTCGTACAATAAATATACAATACCATAACAGCAAGACCAAGTTTGTAACAAATCGTCTGTTCTATATCTATAATAACCACGTCAAATATTGTATCACTATCTGACGATGTCAGGAGTATTTACTATCCGACGATGTCAGGAGTACTCGCTATCCGACGATGTCAGGAGTACTCACTATCCGACGATGTCAGGAGTACTCACTATGCGACGATGTCAGGAGTACTCACTATCCGACGATGTCGGGAGTACTCAGTATGTGACGATGTCAGGAGTACTCACTATCCGACGATGTCAGGAGTACTCACTATCCGACGATGTCAGGAGTACTCACTATCCGACGATGTCAGAAGTACTCACTGTCCGACGATGTCGGGCAGGCGAGCTCTGAGGAAGTTCCAGGCCTGGTCTCTGCCAACTTCGTTCCCAGCGACGGCTGCAAACACGGTACGGGCGTCCAGCAGAGAAGGCCAAGTCCATGTACCTAATGAAAAAGATGCTAAAATTATGCATCATCATACTGGTGAGGGATAGAAGTAGATTGAGTTTTCAGTCTCAACATTTGCAGGAGATTTTATACATCCGAGAAGATTTGCTCATCACGGAGCAGCAATAAATAATTGCTACTTCATAAAACGACTTCAATAATCAACTCAGTAAGTGTATCTAATTTCATAAAGAAGAAACGCTGAATATTAAACAGGTTCTACGTCGTAAAATGAGTTCACCAATAAATAGTTTCCCGGAAACAAAATCCAAAATATTTGCGCAAATGATTCAGCCGACCGTTTTTAATTTCTACTTAACACGAAGAAATGGGAAAAATTCTACAACACGGCACCTTGTTCTGCTCATATTGTCATGTTACTGAAGATGACTTCTAGCCCAGTACATTCAACATCACTTTATATGAAGGAAGTCACATGCATGAGGTGGGCCGGTGGCCCACCTCATGCATCCCCTTTGATCGCTAGGCTTGAGCTATTTGTTTTACATTTACTTCGAATTTGTGTCGTCGTTTTGAATCATTTTGAATTTGAGAATAGGTTCATTTGGGAAATGTTGTTTATAAATGTTATTATTTACAACAGATAATCACGAGAGTACAAATTTGAAGTATTGATTAAAACGGTAGCTATGGGAGGATGATTTATGAGTCTTATCTATTTTGAATCAGTTTACTCAGGATATTTAACTTACTTTGAAAGTAGCCAGGACTCTTTAGTACAACCGAGACTGATAAGAAGGATTTATTTTGCCCCATGCACGTTGGAATCTTTGTACTGTTGCCAGGCAAAGTTCCATTCCTTCTCGCCGCCTTCTCTTATGACCGTGCAGAACACCGTTCAATTCAGGTTAGGAGAGATCACGCTGACAACGTGTTTATTAGAAAATTATTTAATATCACCCAAACATTGCTGAAAAAATATGGACGTATAATGGGTCGAAATCATGGAATGTGTTCTTGAAATATTACTTGAGTAATCGTCAATAATTAGTAATGTATCATTAGTAAGATAAATAGGGGACTATAAGTTGACTAGTTCATTGTTCCCTGATCTTCTGGCTGCTCGTTTACCAATAAATATCATTCAGGTATTGCTTGGGAGAAAATTTCAAAAACCAGAGACGAACAGCAGAAAGTAAAATAACCCCTGCATTGTTTGATATTTAGTATAGACAATAGCAAGTGCTATACCTGCATGGAGAGTTTGAAACAAACGTCATGAGCAATGTTTGGGACAATCCAACACGTTCGTAAAATATGTCCAATAAAGAAAGCTGAAATTAGAATGACCATATTGGGATTACTCACAAGAGTTTGAGGTAGTTGGTGAGGCCCTTACTGAGTGTCGACCATATTGCGATTACTCACAAGTGTTTGAGGTAGTTGGTGAGGCCCTTCCTGAGTGTTGACTCGCTCAAGAAATGGTTCATCATTGTGATGATTGAGGCACCTGGAATTATAAATAAATGATACAAGTAAAATAACGGTGCATAATTCGATTGGTAACAGGGGGCTCATCTTTACTGTGCAATATACGGAGAGTTTGATGTAATGAAATACCCCAAAATGAAGTATCAGTTTATATAAGTATGTTTCCAAAGAGCTTCGTCCAATTGTTACACTCGTTGTATTTTATCTCATCTACCTCTTCAGGTAATGTAATCGGTGCTTTTATCATAGAGTTCCACGTAGGCATGCTCTTCTTGTCAAAGGTAACACTGAGATAGTCTTTATATAGCCGTGCATAATCAATTTTATAAATAAATTCAAAATGTTTATCCGGCTATAATATCAATTTAACGTCTACAGAAACCCCATAATTTAGATGATTGGTGTTCGCGGAAAAAGGCAACTATCCAAATGAACAATTTACCCTAGTAATGCAGCCTAAATTTTTTCATTTATTTTGAGTAAATTGGACGACAGGTTTAGGAATGTCTCGGAAAACGAAGTAAAACTGACAATTACTTGACGCCAATTGACGATGATTTGACGCTGCTTTATCTTCTTTGTATGAAATGTCGTCAAAGATCTGCCCGATCTCATCGGAGTGCCCCACGGGGATGCTGATGGGGTGGGAGGACTCAAGGCAGTCCAGCCTGAACACGGACTGCAGGTCGCTCACGACAAACTGTTCGATCATCTTCCAGGTCGGGTGCACCTATGCAACAAAATGTAGAATTTGTAAAGGTTCGAGGTACGAAGTCATGGTACAAGGTAATGCTCTACAACCCATGGCGGAGAACGACCATGGCTCATGCGTTTAATTTTGAAGCAAGATTCAAAGCAAAGAATTGAAGTTTGCTGAATAAAATTCTCCAGGTGCAATGTTTGCGAGTTAAACTAGGAACTTTGTTAATGCATGTTATTGTAAGGCACAATTACTAACCGTATTAACCTAGTAAATAACATAAATACAATTCTAGAAATCATTGACTCCGGAATATACCCTCAATATTTATTTACATCAATTAATTCAATATGGGATGGGTTCGTTCCTCTCTTCCTCCTCATGATCTCGCACCTCCTCATGATCTCGCATCGGATCTTATTAGGTTCCGTTTAGCATCAGGCAGATAATTAATGTGCCGACTGAGAACTCTCAAATGTTTGATGTACAAAAAAATGAAACTGCCATTTTCAATATGATCTTAAACTTGCATAAAATTATGTATATTCCCATTGAATGATGTTGAACGCTCGGAATATTGTATTGTTGTTCGTGGCTCTAACAATGAACCCGTCTTGTCAGATTGTCTACGTTGATTCTACAGGGCTTTTCTGTTTACACTCACAGCGTCCACTCGAACAATTTGAAGGTAGGAGGCAAAGACCTCGTTGAGCCAGAGGTCGGTCCTCCAAGAAAGAGTTACGATGTCCCCGAACCACTGGTGGGCAAGCTCATGGGTTATGACGGCGACGGCCTCCTGCTAATACCGTGGAGGAGACGGCGGGGTCGAACAGGAGGGCAGACGCCCTGCTCGAGCAAAGACGTGGTTAGTATAGATGTATCGACATACAGCCGTTTACCTCTAATTTGCTTGGTGGGTAAGTTAGGCTGACACGTTGTGGGGGTGGGGTGGGGAGTGGAGAGAGGCGCAATCGTTTCGTCACAAAACCGCCGCATCCTGGTCGAGGCTCGAACTCACAATATACAGAGCACCAAAGGCTAACACTGCAGTCGGAGACGTTACCACCAAGCTACGACGGTATGTATGCTTAGAGGAAAATTGGTTAACTCAAACCAAACCAGGTACAACCACATTTTTTGTCGATCCAAAATAATATTTTTGTTGCTGGAGTAGAATTGAGTTGCCTGTTGTTACAACTTTTATCTCTTGGCAGCTATCTAACTTCCTCCAAGTTTCCTTTAGTTAAAAACGGAACATCGAATAAAGATATCCAAAATGGCTTACCTGTAGGTGATGAGACCCCAGTTTTCCATATCACCCGACCTGAAGTCAGGAAGAGCGATCATGTCCTGTTTTGGGAGTGGGTAAGGCAGATCGAAGTATCTCTCGAAATATGTGAGGATGTCCGGGCCAATGCGGTTAGAGTATTCTGCTTGATCAATAGCTTGCTCTCGCGCCCACACTGTAAAGGGAAAACAATGTTAATTGCAGGAATGCGGTAAAAAAATGTGAACAAAATTGGACCAATGTAGCTAAGATAGAATACAGTTTGGAGTTATTTGATCTCGTTCAGATTCAAAAAGGTAAAATCTGGTGAATATTCGTTTGGCCTCCAATAATATCTAACAATTAATGCAGCACGTGAATCTGAAATAATTTATTGGCAAGTTCACAAACTTCTAAACAAAACGCCGTCACTGGTAGTCGAATTGATGAATGTGAAATCGGATACAGCGAATCCCACAAGATAAGTGGACATGGGCACACATGGGTTGAAGGGGTCCCACGCCCATCCATGCTGAGCATCTCTGTTGGGAAGATGGTGAGGAATCATTTCAAATAATGCAAGATTTTAAGACAAAATTGCAATACATTTGTAGGGGATTTATATCCTGATTCTAAATAGAAACATTTTCGATATATATTTATTATATTTCTCTCCGGTTTGTAACAATCAAATAGATTTCCTGGTCAACGCGCAATTTGTCTTTTTGACCTGGAGCACAAACAAATCAGAGTTTTTGTGGTGACTGTAGCTCCTTCATTAATATGTGATGAAGCAACTATCATAATTGACTCTCACATAGAAGTAGTTTCAATCCTGGGCATGTTCGAGATGGCCTCGAGATGGCCGACATGTTGGTCTGTTGGGCGAGGAACACTTCAAACTCTGCCTTCAGAGCGGGCTCGTCGAAGCAGGGGAAGGCGCGACGGGCGTCGGTGGCCTGGAACTGGGTAGCGGCCAACCACCTTAACACAGTAGATCATATGCTGACTACGACGATAAGCTGTACAGTTTTACGTGAGAGTTGGAGTACGGTAATAAAGACCTAATTGCTGATCATACGACAACCCACGTCATATTTTTTATTTACACTCCCATAATTTGTTAAGAAAATTTGAACGAAAATGAGAACGTGGGTTAATGACATGCAGATAAGACCTCAGTTACAACTAACAATTATTAATACATGTAATCGTTTCAGTTCTCTCAGAATGGTTATTGAATATTTACCATTAAAGATGCGTCGACAGTTCACTGTTTTATTAACACGCGAATGTAAGAGGGTATATGATTAGTCAACAAATTGATTCGTTCGTGTATCCTCGTTCGCTCGGTGTCACGACTAAAGCCGCCATGTGATGAGGCAGTGTCAGACAGGGTACGCTAACACTGGTAGTGTTGGTGTACCCTGGGTACGCTAACACGGGTAGTGTTGGCGTACCCTGGTCTCAGGTTTGTATCCTGGAAATGATTTTGTTGTTAGAAGATGTTGGTGTCTTCCCAGCTCTGATCAACACCATTCAACTAATTGGTAAGAATCATAGATACAACATTACGATTGCCAAATGAGTGTTGGCCGCCTCTCACCATGCATCGCGCTGCATACACATGCTGTGAATCAAGCAATGGGTTACCAAGCAGTGTGGATCAATCGAATTCTTTTCAACAACAACGATCGTTTTCCAGTCTAAATTTCCAGTCTAACTATTTAATTTGAAGAGGACTTGTTTAATAATGTATTCGTCTCATGGTCGATAATTCCCTGAACGGCTGCTCTCCGTGCAAAATTTACAATGTTATACAATTAAATCACATATCATGCAGGTGACACGTAATGAAAGTGAAAACTATGAAATTGGATGATCGGATTATTGTTTACAATTTCATGAATAATTTATCTATCAAATTATTATTTATATGCAAAGTGTTATTGGTCAAATGACACGTTTTTCCTTGTGGATCTTTGCACTGACATTTGTAGAATCCTACTAGATTGTCAATTAGGAGACCCTCAAATTGCACGACAAGGACGTACTGCTTCCTAGTCACGAGGTCTCGGCCAAGAATCGCGATGAAGAACTCCCAGTCCTCGTCGTACTTTTGCTCTGTTGTTTCTATTCCTTTCCCAGTGAGATCGTAGATTGGCTTGAGTTGTAAAGAATCCAACGAAAATTTATGTTGATACGTTGATTCAAGTCGCCACCCCAGTAGCCTAATAACATGGGTGTGCCTTTGATTGCTCTTCGCAAAATTCGGGAGCCAGAGGACACTGCAAGGTGTTCTTGTTCTTTGCTCACTGTAATCGTATCATTCTTGGTGATTATGTCAGCAATGTGAAGGGTCACATTCTTGGTTGCTTCCAACACCTCAGAGGTGATTTCGGTGTAGCCCGCGATGGAAACGTTGCCGTTGATGAACGGCTGCAGGCGAATCAAGTACCTGGAAAGGATGTGTAATTGCATTAATACGTGGCGCATCTGAACCATACTAGTGTTTTATCAGATTGGCTAAAACATTATAATACGACTTACTAATGATATTCATGTTTCTGACCAGGCCTGCTTATCTAAAATGGGTCAATAAGCGTTAAAGTTGAACTTACTTTACGGGCTTGAGGGATTTTGGCAGTCTCACGTCCGTGAGCTTGGGGGTCTTGCCTGGTTTGGCAAGGATTGTGTGCGCCCTGCTCTGAAGAAAGGTTGAGTCATTATCAGACACGTTGCATGGTGAAACTTCTTGCAACAAATATTGAACTTACTACTTAGCTTCCAGCCTTCCATAAAGTTTTGAACGCAATTTGCATTGATCCTCAGCAAAAAAATATCACATTCATATTGGGACAAATGACACGAAAATCTGGCACTGGCACAACAGGAACACTCCCCTTTGACCTACGTTCAACTAAGTCTATGCGCTACCTTGCTACTCAGAAAACGCCTTGAAGTTTTTCAAATATAAACAAATACAAACGGGAAACCAAATGTAAACGGTAAGATGCATCCACCAATCATTTCCTAGGGCCTCTAAAGATATGGAGACCCCCGGCCTAAACACTCGCCAGAGGTTGTGGCATCCAACCGCTTCTTTAGGCAGAGGCGCTCGTATGCGGACGTCGACCAATCTTGGAGCCTGTCTTTCAGTTGGTTTATTGTGATATTACCAGACATTTTGCACGGCTCCGTACAATTTATAATTACATATCAGACCAACCTTGAAAAACACTGGATATCGAGTCATAAATTCGGAAAATGTCTTCGAGGTTATCTAATTTAATCGGCGAATAGAACATTTTTTTAAGTATTACAAACTATTCGCTTAACCCTACAATTTGGTCATCGACAACCATATGCATAATTTGTCAAATCGGTCGTTAGAAATAATTGGTCACACGAAGACCTCTCTTATACACAGTTAACAATCCAAATTGAGAGATAATGGGAGAATGGACGGCCGCCTGCTGAAGTTCGCCGACCACGACATTTATATATATTTTTCTTAGCCTGATTCGAGCCGGCATCAATGTTATTATTGAATTGCTGTGCAGTATAGACGTATACAGCACGAAAAATATTTTCTTTAGCAAATGCAAGTACGCCAGTAATATCTTCAACAGAAATATTTTGGATTCGACTATAAAATATATCTACAATCGCGAAAAAATGGATTCAACCATAAAATATATCTATAATCGCGAAAAATTGTACACATTACCAATGCGTGTAAATAGCTTGTAGGTTATAATGAGAATCGAAAAATTGTGAGTCGTTCTGTCATGCGAATCCACCTTTTCTTAAAAATTTTAAGATCCGTTTTGTCCATAAATAACAAACTAACATGAATTCTAAGTTTAATTAGAGCACAAGAAAAGTATTTAGCTAAGATATTAAGTGCTGGGTTGAATGTAATATCTCTTGTTTACCGAAAACTTAAGGGAAATTATTCATAAGTTTAAATGATGGATCAAGTATCAAGAAGTATTATTCCCGCAGCCCTTTTTAATTACCAATTTTAAAATACGTTATTTCTAATTTTCTTCTTTGATTTCATTTAATAAGAAAAAATAATTATGTTTGGCATTCAATTACAGTTTTAGTTTATTATATCCAAAACAGATATTTTCAGGTAAATATTTTTCTAGGTTTTTAGGGTAGGCAAACTCTTCGTGCTTACCGTATATTAAAATCTTAAATTTTCTAAGGCTTGAGTTGCTTTGATAATTCAAATAAGTTATTTTGTTTCCCTGAAAGTAGATATTGATAAAGTAGATACTGATTATTCAGTCATGAAGAAGAAAGAAATAGGGAGGAGTGCATTCTATTCATAAACTTGAATTCGTGAATTATCTCTATGGGTTTTACCACTCAGGGTATCGACGGCTCCCCATAAGTGCTGTGAAAATATGTAATCAACCTTCGAAGACTATATGCGGTTACATTTTTCAAGGGTCTGTGACACAATGAACATAATCATGCTCCTAATAAGATGTTTTTATTATTCCTACTCGATATTTTATAGGAAATAAAAGCTCTCTCGTGACGTCAAAATTATTACAACAGTTCCGAGCTTAGTTCCTTTCAAATTTGCATTTCCTTCTAGCATTGATCACGTATATCGATGTGACATGAACGTATTCCATGAATAACATTGATTACGATCCACATCTTGAACGCTGTAAATAAGAATCTTCTTTCGTACTTGTGACGCTATCAATCATTTTGACCACTTTCAAAACATCAAATCTCATAGACGACGAGTCGAATTTCAATAATATTTGTTTCCTGAATCCAACGTAAGGGAAGAAGCATATGTACTTGGACAAAGAAAATGTCGCCACACATGACTTTCACGCGATTTCAACAAGTTACCGCGGAAAAGATTTTCATGTCCCTAATCAAAATGATGGTGGAAGTCTTTCCTCAGAAGTTGTGGTCTGAGTCAGTGCACAGTTTAAGGATTAGGTAGCCCCAGAGTTTCTGGGGCTAGCTAATCCTTAAAGGGGGACTATAATTTGCCCCATCGAAATCCTATTTTCAATTTATATCCGTGAGATGGTATCCACTTAATAACGAGGCAGTAACTAAAAACGCCTGAAGCAAAAATATGAAATTGTTCGGGATCAAATAATATTCACCGTCTGAAGAAATTCGGGCGAATGAACTCTTGCCTAAGAAGAAGGCAAGTGGGAAATCAACTGTTGAAGTCGACTGTTGCTAGCTTATAACACCTGTGAATAGCTGACAGTAGGTTAGAATCGAATTGTTGTGGGTTGATTTGTCGTTCGTCTCCCTCTATTCATAAATGTTGCGAGCCGCTTTGTTCATAAATAACAACACAGAACAAAATTTAAAGTTCGTTAAGCATAAAAAAAAGTATTAAGCGTTGGTTTAAATTTATTCCTTTGTGGGCCGAAGACTTGAGGGCAAAGGAAGCAATGATTCATAAACGAAAATGCATATAATTTCTCCATAGATGCAGCATATTGAAGTTTATCAAACAGGTTATGCAACATGAACACTTACTGAACAGAGCGATAAAAAGAAAGTTCTGAACTGCAGTGCTCCTACAAGTTCTACCCTTTTGATTCTACCCAACCTGAAACAACTAAATGAATGAAATCCTGGGTAAATAAACCTAGACACAGAACTAATGCAATGGAACCAAACTATTCCTGGCACTATTATTGACAAAATACTACTAATTATAATGAACATTTTATCATCAATATAATGTTACAAGTTATAAATTCTGACATGGTTGAGAGACTGAGGGAAAACTACAGACCAACAGCAATGGAAATATTTGGGTCTCATAAGATCATGAGAATTATTATTTTATTCATGACTTAAGAAATGAAAGGCGGACATCTTGACGATTATCAGAGCGGAACGGCATTACAAGGTTATTAGCATGTCTTGTGTGATGGTTATGAACAGCCAAGAACTTCCTAATAGATTTGGATAGTTCCTGAATATGGTTTCTGAGTAATCATGAGGAGTAATCATTATTTTCAAGTTCGAGAATATTCATGGCTTTGAATGATGGCTACGAGTAAACTGAATTGAATATTAATTGAAGCTCTAACAGCTTCAATTTGCGGTCGAAAATAGTTTGCAATTTTTATTTTTTAGTTAAAGAATGAACGGTTTGCCGGGTGGATTTTATTTTGGAAGTTAATAGTGAATGTTTAAGTTTATTCAAATATACACGAAAATATTTAGTATTGTATATCTCACGAATTCTATGATTGTAATTTAGTATGAGTGGTAAATTGATTTGACGTCCATATGAGACATATTTAATTGTCTCTTACCATTATTATTACCGATTAGGTTTGCAGTATGCTTTTTATTACAGCGCAATTAATGCAGTTAACGCGTCGATTGTTTTCAAAGTCATGCCTGTAGATACTGCACCATCATCAACAAACAATGAATAGCTGAAAAAAATACGAACTATATCAGTGATGAAATTCGGAGAAGAAGGGTTCTTGTAATAGAACCCCGAGGAACAACTGACAAATACTGAGCAGGATAGATTCTATTTCATCCTGAGTTACGCATGGTTTACCGGTGGGCCGAAATCAATCCATATCTATTCACTGTTTTGACAATAAGGAGAAATGGTCTACAAAACCAAAACCTTACGCGAGTCGGAAAATAGCGATAGTTACAGAGTGTCAATCTATGTTAGTATGTAGGTATGAGATTTAATTTGATATTTCTTGAGTTGTATTCCTACAGGATCGGAAATCAAACGGGTGTTCATGGACAAAACTGTTTTCATTTCTGTAACGGAATAGCCGTTTGTGCGCTTTTGTTTCATAGATTTTGGAAAATTGGGGAATAACAGAAACTTTAGCACCGCCTCCAGAAAACAATTATCCCTCCATACGTTTTTTAGAGGTTAGGAAAATTTCATAGTATTAGGAATTTGTGGTCAATTTATGCTAGAAGTGGAAATAATATATTCGGCAATTCAATATGATAGTGACGGTGCAACTGTCGACATTGTCTGATTTATTTTGAAGAGACATGATTATTGAGGTATAGTCTCTAGCAGTACAAATACAGATACAGACACTAGGCTGAATCCCCCAGATGGAGGGTGACGGACGGCAAGGCGCACCTCAAACTTCTCTCATGCATTCACACACACAACCCAAACTTAGCTCCTTAGCAAGAGCTACTATCAGGTGAAAAATCGAGAGATTCAACAAAGTTGTTATTTGTTACATACTTAAAGTGTGAGTGTCATGCCAGAAAAAGTTTGTTGTATTATAAATATACACAACGGGTTTTCGGATTATTACCTCTTAAACAGATAAACTGATTTTCCTAAAATATTCTTAAGAAGAACAGTTAATGATGCCAGAAACCTTCAACATCACGAGGTGATGTCTCAACAACCGCTGATTCAATCGTTCTCAAGTTTTCACCGTATATTCTCTATTTGCTGATACTTACATATTATGAAAAAGTTTTCGGCATGCCACTGGGCCTTGAACATGATAGTTTGGTTCGTAATTGATACTAATCACAATATTTTTTTTCCTTTCTTTACAAAAATAAAATGAATTTTAAGGGTTTCGAGGACTGGAAACGTATTGGGTTAGCGTGATCTGTTTGCAGACAACATTTGATCATTAAATATACCCAATATTAATTTAAAAAAAATGGTAGTAAAGAAAAAAACAATAGCATCCCAGCAATCTACAGAAATTGTCGGAGGACACTCGCTATTCATAATTGGACACCATTTTAGAACAAAGGAATCGTGCAACGAACTATTTATTCATAGAAAAATAAGTCATATATGTTTGGTCAATTGACATTTAGAAATTCATGACAATATCCTGCTCTTACTGACCTTTAATAAAGAAACTGAGAGTAGAAAATGTCGAACATGAGATTGTAAATAACAATTACTCACGCAAATATTCGACATGAATTTCAAATTTATAAACGAATTTCCGAGTAATATGACAGGTTAAGTTTGGCCGGGATAAAATATATTTCAGTGAGCCATTGAAGTATCTCTGATTATTGCTCAGATCCTCACATGTAGTAGATAAGAAGGGGTGAGTGAGTATGAGACCAGAAAAAAAACATTGGAAAGCAAATGACACTGATGAATATCAAAGGTTAACAAGGTAAATTGCATTTAGGAAGTAAATCACTGTTCAAGATTTTTACACGGATAAGTTCAAGCAGGTGTAGTTTTAGTTTACGTTTATGTGTAAATTTACTGCTACTCGTTCTAATATATGTTCGCAGATACGTATTGAGAGTCTATAAATTATTATTTCATACAAAACAAAAGTTATCAGTGCAAGTTAATTGATTCAAAATTTGTAAACAAACACTGCAGCGGAAAAGTTAATGATGTGACACAGTGGGAGAATAATCTATTGATAAAAGCGGGGCCAGCGGTGAGAGCGCTTATGACAGGCTTTTGACTAAGAACAATAGATCTTTGTCTGATTTGTTTAAATAGAAACATGTACCTTTATCCATTGAGTCAGCAAAAACGGAATAAAGCTGTTGTGCAAAATACATTTTGCAGAATTTGTTAGACAATTTTGAGTTTTGTAAAGGATGCCATACGATTTAAATACTTTCCCGGCAATAAAGAAGACTTGTTCTTTCTAGTTAAGTTTCATGTCTGCTATTACACCGGAAGACGTTGATTTTGCTACATAAGCAATTGGCATACTTTTCAATTCGACCTGTGTGTTAACAATGCGTATCGTCCTCCTGGATAAGATCATAATCTGGGTCACTTATTAGATGTGAACCAGCGCAGATAGCAAGGACTATCTGCGCGATAGCGACTTCTTAAACATAACCAAAATACTTCCAGATATTTCAGCTACTGAGCGAATTGGAGTGTAGTCATTTGTTACATAGAACTAGCAAACTCAATGGGTTGCTCGTGACGGCACTGACTAAAGCGAGAGCGTGTTTAGGCCTTGATATATGCAATTAGTACATGATTTTACAGGCGAGATTAGATCAGTTGAACGGCAAATGCAACCGGAAAGTACTCTTTTCTTTATTGAAGTCAAAGGAGGGCCTTTGCGTGACAGCGTGAACTGTTATTCAATGAAGAAAGTGCAAGTTATTATTGGAATCTCAAAGAATTTGGATATCAAGGGAAAGGAGGGCTTTGCTATGTTCCGTTTGAAGGTGACTTAATCATTGGCGTGCTGAGAATTCAAAAAGTCTAAAATTTAGTACCAAGTGTGAGATTGTTAGGTGAAGGAAACATCGGAAATTTTTGAACAATGCTGATTGAAGCATTAGTCTATAAGTTCTAACTTAGTTATATATTTAAAAAAATGTTTTCCAACATGATTACCGAGACTCAACAAACAATTGCGAACAGCAGCATAGGGAACGAATATGGGCTCCGATGATTCCACTTTCAAAATGAACATTTCACTCTCACTGGCGAAGAAATCTCAGCAATGAACTGTTAATAGCAATGAGCGTACGATTGCTTAGAACGCGACTGTTTAAATTACCATTAATTGTGTACAACCGTCCACTACTGCATTACCATCAACTGTGTACAACCGTCCACTACTGCATTATCATCAACTGTGTACAACCGTCCACTACTGCATTACCATCAACTGTGTACAACCGTCCACTACTGCATTACCATCAACTGTGTACAACCGTCTACTACTGCATTACCATTAACTGTGTACAACCGTCCACTACTGCATTACCATCAACTGTGTACAACCAACCATCCACTACTGCATTACCATTAACTGTGTACAACCGTCCACTGCTGCATTACCATTAACTATGTACAACCGTCCACTACTGCATTACCATTAACTGTGTACAACCGTCCACTACTGCGTTTCGGGTGCAAATAACCACTACATCTTGAACACTACACACTCACAAGGAAACGAATAATGGACAAGGAGACATCAATGCCAGCATAAAACAAGTAATTAAATGTGTCTTGTTTCGTCAAATAAATCTTCTAGTTACTTTTCAATATTATATTTCCAATTTCTGATCACTGAAATCGCCTTCCCACTATAAAATGTTCTCGCTCTTGCCATGACAGAATACATGCAGAACACCTGAACTTTTTGTCGATTTTTTTTTAATGGGGCACAAAGGCCCCGGGAAGATGCCTCCACCATTTAATTCCCCATCACTCGCCAGAAGTTGTGGCATCCAGTCATACTACTACCGCCTCCAGCCCTGCTGGAGTAACGGCCTACATCTTCTACCTTAACACAGATCCGATCTATAACTCCCCGAATTGATAGGCTTACAAGCTAATTGCACACTCCAATCGTTGCCACGGTATGGTCCCCAGAGGTGGCAGATAACTGACGGTCGATGTCGTGGATCAGGAGGCTGCTGGTTTTGCCGATAACGCTGGTCGTCTCAATAGCCAAGGGCTCGATAAGGTAGCGGTCACGAAGAGATTGATACTTTTTCTTTTTTTGTTCTCTGCCGCGTTAAGCCAGCATTTTTTCCAGTTGTCGGTTGAGGGGCCACTTTAAGACTCCATCTAGTCTATTGCCAGAGGGCTTTATTTCTCTGTGAGGCCCCTCTGTTTGCTCAGTAGTTGACCATATTTTGACTTTTCACGAAGAGAGTGTGCTTGTAGCAGGAGACGAACGAGCTCAATTGCAAAGCACATAAATAAAGTTTAAAAGATTAATCAATGTTACTGGAAGGCAAGGGCATGGTAATAAATTGAATCTGGTGCCGTACACCCCGTAAATTCGAACCATTTAACTTCATTTCGAAATGTAAAAACAATAAAAAATTGGGGATTACGGTTTTGATTTTGTAATACCAGAAGAAGAATTTTCTGTGCTCATTTACTCTGAAGTTCATCCAGCAGAAATAATTTTTTGGACTGAAATAGGCACAAAAGATTGAAAGGGGACCTCTAACGTAATGGGACAACGATTTTCCCTTATTTTAGGTGTACAAGTTTTCAAAGCATCATCTCATATTAAACTGAAGCGAAAGGAATTTCAAAATCATGCCTAAAGAGCTGGATGCAGAATGTAAGAAGATATGTTATTTTCAATTACATTTCATGAATACATTCTTGAAATGCATCAGTGACGCCTATTTTTTGTCACGATTAGATGCTGGTAACTACATGGTCTATCCTGATAGTTCAAAAATATTTATTAGTCAATGCCACTACTGTCCAGGAAGCGCACGATCAATCATTGCCCATTCTGTCGTGTATTGATCAATAATAAATCCTCAGTTTCGTAACTATTCCATTGATAAGATTAGTCAGTTCAGGCTGAAGAAGTTGGCGCAATGCCGCAACTGAAAGACTTTCGTGTCGATAGGTTCAATGATCGTTGGATATATTCATAGGGTCATAAATTGCAAAGCATGCACAAAAAACAAATCACCCTAAAATTGTCCAATAACGTTCAAAATATTATCTGACCTCATATATATTTTTTTTTTATTCAGAAAATGTTTTACTGCAGAGAAAATTTCGACAAATTTTCAATTCGAAATGTTTTTCAATGTCAATTGCAGCAAACATTTTGATGCCAAATGATGAAAAATGTCTGAAATAGTATTTAATCCCCCTGTAACCCCCTCATGGAATAAACTGAAGTCGTTCATGTGCTAACAAGTTATTTCACCGGACATATTGTTCACTTTATAGATTACATGAAACATTATTGAGGAAAATTGTACATGTGTACATGATCTGGACGAAGCATCTTCACCATTGACAAATTATTGAACCTCTGACAGAATCATCAAATATTCAGAACACTTTTGCAATTGGAAAAAATGAGCCAACATAATCAACTTGGCACGGAAACCAATATACATACTCACATTAATTTATTCTAGGAATGTTCAGAAAGAAAGAGAAAGTTGGTTCAAATAGTTGTAATTTAATTGATATAAATGTATCGGTACGAAAAATTACTAATTGAATACTTGTGGTGCTCCTTATAGGCGTCATAGAGCCTCACTGTATCGGGATGGGACTGTTGTACAAACAATCCATGATATTTAAAATATCCATAGACCAGCAATGGAAAATCTCTCCCAAGAATATAACTGTACATGGAAACAAATATTTTATTTTCTGAAAAAAAGTAAAATTAATTTTGTAATAATTATAGTAGCTACAAATAATACAATGTCGAAAATTCATACCAATTCATTACGCAACATATACCAGTGAACTATTTTCTTAAGGCGTAGTGATTATTTATTGATGTTTCAACTCAATGCACGTTCTTTTTTACCATACACAGGAGGCTTGACAGTTAGTGAGTCACCAATTTTTCCTTCAAATTACATGAAAAACCTTATTCCGAATACTATTTTGACATCAAACAGAGAAATACATATGGAAGCTGTAGATACTGCTCTAGAAGGAAGCAGTCGGTCACATCATCAGTTGTTATACTCATTGTAAGGACCTGATTATTTTTAAGCACTCCTTGACCAAACATACTCCCAGCTCCCAATGCAAAGGCAACATAAGCTAGTAAATATCCGGAGTTTTGCCTTTCTGATGAAGTTAATGGGTAAAGCTTCTGATAGGGTCAAGTGCCCGGTAGGAAGGGAAGTTTCTTTCGGAAGCTGCTGACGGGACAACAGGTTACCTATAATTTGTATGGGTCATGGACGATGATCAGAGTTCTTGCAAATATGGAACGGAGGGAGGCTTCTCTGAATTCGTAGTCTTCATGCGCTATCCCATCGACTACGTACTGATATAGTGGATCACTATCAGAAGGTTTCGTTTTCACTGTGTTTAGCTGAGTCTAGTTTTCATATACAGTTCACTGGGATCACTGAAATATCTATAATAATTGTTTTCTCTAGTTATTGATTAAATAATGATTTTTTTTTTCTGGAAATAAAATTGATTTAAATACAATTGATGTCACACTGCTTTTAGTTAGGGTAAAAAAAGTGTTGGGAGAGTAAAATCAGTCCGGTTTTTTAGATGTTTCTTTACAAACTGTTAATACTATTAACAAATTCTCTATTAAGATGGAGATGGAGCAAGGGCTTCATGTTCTCATTTTATACTTTCAAGTCAAGCCGATGCTGAGAAAGGTCGGTTACATTTCTTTTTAACAACATACCTAGTTACTACATGCAGGCGGAGTTTTGCACAAACTCTTGACATATGTCAAGTTACCAAGGAAATTGAAACATGAAAATAGAATTCACCAAAGCTCCTTGTCGAGCTATTGTCAATAGTGTACTAAGTCTCTTCGTTAACTACCTTATTTCACCATCCTACTTCCGAGGGTTAGTCTAAACTATATCTGCATATCTTCCTAAACAAACTAGTCATAAGTCTTAATTATTAGTGCTCAGCTTCGGTATCCTCCGGGTGGCATCCGTTGATGGTTTCATGTTGAAAACCTGAATTGAACAACACGTCCAACCTCATCACAGTTGCAAGTCACGCTGCCCGATTCGTTCTCACGTACGCGGGAACCATCGAGCACAATCCTGTCTTTGGCGGTAACTCTACTTATTCGTTCTTCCTTCCATCTCCACTCAGAGATTTACACAAACATACTTGGCAATAACTTGGATAATTTATCAAAATTTTTCTTACATTATCCAAGCAGTAATTTATCTTCAATGTTACTTTCTGGTACTTTTTCACAATCTTATTTGCAAGCGTCGCAAGAGCAAAAAAAAGCGTGGAAAAGTGCAGCAGGCAAAACCGGAGAGTAGGGGGGGAGGGGTTCTAAGCCTCTCAAACTCCTAACCTGACCCGCTGACCACTTCCTTATGAACCGACGCGTATTTATGCTTACACGATGGAATGTCTTCCTGGTAGAGCATGTGGAATGTTTCCTACATCCTCAAATGTTTCTTTTGTTGTGGGCCTGCAAGCTGAGCGTTCAGCGGTAAATCCTAAGCTTTGTGTTGCTCGCAGTTCATTATTTCAATTTGATTCTATGACACCTCTAACTTTGAGTCGACACTACACGATACCCGGCTCTCCATTGGATTTGTAAAGCCAGCACTAGTCTGAGTTTGACTGATTTCTCTTTCTCGGTATCTTGTTCGCTGTGGGTTAACTTGCAGCAAAACTTTACGGAGTATGAAGTAGTGAAGACAAACGATCACAACTGACAGGGGAGCTGCTGGGGTGGCTCCGAAAAGAAAGTGCGCCAACAACGGGTAAGCCAGGGTGTCGTTTGTCGTAGTGCCCACGAATATGAGATTCAGATGCTTAGATGTATACTCCCTGTACAGAGTTTCTACCGTGGGCAAAACCGTGCACCCTGGAACCGTGCTGCTGACATTTGAGTCGAAGAGTGAAGACCGATGATCTACAGCACTCAACTAGCTCAGGGAGGGAAGACCGATGATCTACACTTAACAGCACTCAACTAGCTCCGGGAGTGAAAACCGATGATCTACACTTAACAGCACCCAACTAGCTCCGGGAGTGAAGACCGATGATCTACACTTAACAGCACTCAACTAGCTCCGGGAGTGAAGACCGATGATCTACACTTAACAGCACCCAACTAGCTCCGGGAGTGAAGACCGATGATCTACACTCTACAACACTCAACTGGCTCAGGGAGTGAAGACCGATGATCTACACTCTACAACACTCAACTGGCTCAGGGAGTGAAGACCGATGATCTACACTCTACAGCACTCAACTAGCTCCGGGAGTGAAGACCGATGATCTACACTCTACAACACTCAACTGGCTCAGGGAGTGAAGACCGATGATCTACATTCCACAGCACTCAACTAGCTCCAGGAGTGATGACCGATGATCTACACTCTACAGCACTCAACTAGCTCCAGGAGTGATGACCGATGATCTACACTCTACAGCACTCAACTAGCTCCAGGAGTGATGACCGATGATCTACGCTCTACAGCACTCAAATAGCTCCGGGAGTGAAGACCGATGATCTACACTCTACAGCACTCAACTGGCTCAGGGAGTGAAGACCGATGATCTACACTCCATAGACCTCTAATGGCTCCGGGAGTGAAGACCGATGATCTACACGCTACAACACTCAACTAGCTTCGGGAGTGATGACCGATGATCTACACTCCACTACACTCAACTAGCTCCAGGAGTGATGACCGATGATCTACACTCTACAGCACTCAACTAGCTCAGGGAGTGAAGACCGATGATCTACACTCTACAGCACTCAACTAGCTCCAGGAGTGATGACCGATGATCTACACTCTACAGCACTCAACTAGCTTCGGGAGTGATGACCGATGATCTACACTCCACTACACTCAACTAGCTCCGGGAGTGAATACCGATGATCTACAGCACTCAACTAGCTCAGGGAGTGAAGACCGATGATCTACAGCACTCAACTAGCTCCGGGAGTGAAGACCGGTGATCTACACTCTACAGGACTCAAATAGCTCAAATAATATCTTATCATCGACTGAAATCGAGAAGAAAACACTGCTTATTTCTCATCATTTCCATGCAGGCTGCTAGCCACTGAGGCAACCAAAGTAGGCTGTCGGTTGAATGAAGTCACGAGAAAGGCTGCAGTGGGGCTACTTATCCAGAGGGGATTGCGACCGGATCGTCTCCTTCTGCAAGACAATATGAGTAATTATACAAGTGTCGAAAAAATATTAAATAATATCATAGGAGTTTTTTATGGTGTTCGTGTTTATTAATAAGTGTCTTGGCACAGTTTGCCTCCCAACCTCCAAGGACGTAGACGTAGATGTGAGAGGGTTGAGTGTTGGAGGGCACGCAACTGTAGTTGCCTGTCGATTGGGGTCCGACCTCTCCCAGGAAGAGGACGCTCGTCTCTCCGTCGGTGACCACTTTGACCTGCGCATGGTCAGAAGAGAGTAAGAGAATCAAGAGACATCACATAATATACATTGTAAATCAAACCGAAACGATTCCTCGTGCAAAGGTGATTGGAAATTTCCAAAATGAAGAATGAAATTACAAGTTCTTTTCCAATATTTCCACGAAATATTTATATAAAAGGAAATATGATGCGAGCCATGATAACAGTGATGCAAACCTGAGATTGCATACATACTTGCTAAATAAGGATGCTGGTGCTACTTCAGGGAAACTAAATAACCTTCATTGCCTGTTTTTGACATTTTTTATCATCATAGTCATACAATATATTTCTGCCTTTAATGGACCGTCAGGACAAGGGAAAATGCCGGACCGGTGCAGAGATGATGGTGCCAGCTGTAACCCTGAGGAGTATTGTGAGTGATGCGATGTAGTGTAATCTATTATCGGTTTATAAATGGCACAAATTTCGAGAGTGTCAGCCGTTTAACTGTATGCATGTACACAT
>SDVV010003136.1:0-21800 GCA_016164225.1 Gammarus roeselii | reverse complement strand
GATAGAGGGCGGTTTAATGGATTCAATACAAGAGATTAATGCGATAGAGGCGTGTTCAATTAATCCAGGTCAAACTGTTACTGCGATAGGAAGCGATTTAATAGACCCAATGCAAAGGGATCATCTAAAAAAAAACAGTGAAATGAGACGAAATGAGGACAGTGCAATTTAAATTAATACAATGGACTGAACACGGAGACTTCTAGCTCGATGGTATTCATTGTCGCAGTGGTCTCCCTCTGTATAACTGTTACGTGGCCTAACGATAGTAATCATGAAGGCATTAGTGTGCACGCACTAGTGTGCACGCAGTAATGCGATAGAGGCCGGTTCAATAGATTCAATATAAAAGAGTAATGCGATGGAGGCCGGTTCAATGGATTCAATACAAAAGGGTAATGCGATACAGGGCCGGTTCAAGTAATGCGATAGAGGCCGGTTCAATGGATTCAATATAAAAGAGTAATGCGATAGAGGGCGGTTTAATGGATTCAATACAAGAGATTAATGCGATAGAGGCGTGTTCAATTAATCCAGGTCAAACTGTTACTGCGATAGGAAGCGATTTAATAGACCCAATGCAAAGGGATCATCTAAAAAAAAACAGTGAAATGAGACGAAATGAGGACAGTGCAATTTAAATTAATACAATGGACTGAACACGGAGACTTCTAGCTCGATGGTATTCATTGTCGCAGTGGTCTCCCTCTGTATAACTGTTACGTGGCCTAACGATAGTAATCATGAAGGCATTAGTGTGCACGCACTCTATAAAGTGAACGCACTGTAATGCTTGTAATCAAGAAGGCATTAGTGTACACGCACTCTATAAAGTGAACGCACTGTAATGCTTGTAATCAAGAAGGCATTAGTGTACACGCACTCTATAAAGTGAACGCACTGTAATGCTTGTAATCAAGAAGGCATTAGTGTACACGCACTCTATAAAGTGAACGCACTGTAATGCTTGTAATCAAGAAGGCATTAGTGTACACGCACTCTATAAAGTGAACGCACTGTAATGCTTGTAATCAAGAAGGCATTAGTGTACACGCACTCTATAAAGTGAACGCACTGTAATGCTTGTAATCAAGAAGGCATTAGTGTACACGCACTCTATAAAGTGAACGCACTGTAATGCTTGTAATCAAGAAGGCATTAGTGTACACGCACTCTATAAAGTGAACGCACTGTAATGCTTGTAATCAAGAAGGCATTAGTGTACACGCACTCTATAAAGTGAACGCACTGTAATGCTTGTAATCAAGAAGGCATTAGTGTACACGCACTCTATAAAGTAAACGTACTGCATTGCTTGTAATCAAGAAGGTATTAGTGTACACGCACTCTATAAAGTGAACGCACTGTAATGCTTGTAATCAAGAAGGCATTAGTGTACATGCACTCTATACAGTGAACGCACTGTAATGCTTGTAATCAAGAATGCATTAGTGTACACGCACTCTATAAAGTAAACGTACTGTATTGCTTGTAATCAAGAAGGTATTAGTGTACTCGCATTCTATAAAGTAAACGTACTGTACTGCTTGTAATCAAGAAGGCATTAGTGTACACGCACTCTATGAAGTAAACGCACTGTAATGCTTGTAATCAAGAAGGCATCAGTGTACACGCACTCTATAAAGTAAACGCACTGTAATGCTTGTAATCTAGAAGGCATTAGTGTACACGCACTCTATAAAGTAAACGCACTGTAATGCTTGTAATCAAGAAGTCATCAGTGTGCTCGCACTCTTTAAAGTAAACGCACTATAATGCTTGTTATCAGGAAGGCATTAGTGTACACGCACTCTATAAAGTAAACGTACGGTAATGCTTGTAATCAAGAAAGGATTAGTGGGCACAAACTTCATAAAGAGAACGTCGCTAAGTGTTTGTTATCAATAACAGATTAGTGCTCGCCCACTACCAAAACAAATAATAATAATAATAATAATAATATTAATAATATTTTTATCAAAATCAATTTTCAGCATACATAGAGAACACTGGAAAATGACAACTCAAGCCAGAAAGAGAACACATTGATTCTGAGCCCTTAGCTCGCTCGAAAACTATTTGGGCATAAGGAAGTAGGAACAGGTCAGAATTAAGAAAAATCATAAAAGGAGAAGCCAGCGCATCAAGAGCTAATTAAGAGTTGATAGAAGACATTCTGAACACTATTTTGGTAAGTGAAAACGGGTCTAATAAAAATGTGAGAATGCTATTCCAAGGACATCGCCACGATAACATCAGAATTTTCAGCTTACGTTTGAATTAACAGACATTTTGAGTCTGTTTAAGTTCGAGTGGGATATCGTTACAAAACTTTACTCCCCGGTACAAGAACAGAGCACAGAACTTAGAGAAATTTACAGTTGGAAGAGGATAGGTTATTTAAGCAACTAAAACGGGTATTGCAATTTTGAACGACTCTATTTTTACGTATATTTTCAGCAAAAAAAAATATTTGTTCCAAAAACATAGTACTGATTTTTTTACCAGTAAAAAAATCTATTTATATATATGTATCGCTGAAATTGAGTAAATGGAGCTTATCATAAACTTTCTTAACAGGACTATAAGGGTCACATAGGACAAGCCGTACACATTTGTTTTGAATTGAGCAAAGTCTATTAAAGTTGGTTTTTATCAGAGGCGCTTCAAGCCTCAATACCGTAGAGTAAATAGGGGTAGACAAAAGACCCATACAGTAAACGCAGGACACTCGCAGGAACGAGGGCTGACAACTTCCTGAAGATACCACATGACCTCGAAATCTTCTGCCTGACATGATCAATCTGATTAGTGAAGGAGATTCTCCGATCCACAATTGCCCCCAGAAACTTGGCCGACTCAACAATAGAGACATTAACGTCTCATATTGATAAAGTGGTGCCATCGTTATCAGTTTTGTTAGTTAAGATCATATAAGAGAAAGGTCGTCGAGCTGCTCCCCCTCCACCAGCGCAGTTTTATTATCAGCAAAGTGAATCAGCCGAAGTGCACCAAAGGAATTCGCCATATCATTGATATACAGAATAAACAGTAGAGGTCACAGGATGGATCCCTGCGTCACTCCCACTGCCAAGGAGCGAGATTCGGATGTAACGCCATTAATATCCGCGACCTGCTCCCTATCACTCAGATAAGACTCGAACCACCTCAAGGTGCTCCCACGGATGACCATCATCTCAAGCTTGCCCGGCAGGATACCATGCTGCACCGTGTCAATGCCCTGCTGAAGTGAAGAAATATTGCTTTAAGATACTTCCTGCAAGTTAGGGCTTCATGGACCCACTCTACAAAATGCAGGAATGCATCTATGGTCGATTTCCCTCCTTCGAAATCCAAACTGATAATCATATATCAGACTGAAGCGATCACAAAATTTATAATGCGTGTAGACATTGCCTTTCGTTAATTTTGCTCATGATAGGTAATGTCGAAACAGGTCGGTATTCGAAAACCAAATTGGATGCCCACCCTTATGAACTGGAAAAACTCGCGCCCTCTTCAAAATTTTCTGAAATACACCCTCAACAAAGGAAGAGTCAATGAGTCCAGAAATTGTCGGAATTTTTTCATCTGAAACAAATTTGTAAACGAATGACGGGAATGAAGAAAGTGGACGCCCCTTGCCATCAAAAGATTAAATAAGTTTAGGGACTTCACTTGGGTCAGCTGGAAAACAAACAGAAGAGTTACTCAGCGGTGTCACATATTGTAAGGGATCAATGTTCACAGGAGGAATTTCAGCCGCAAGATCATCAGCCATCCCCTTAAAATACACATTAAACAAAATAGCAGCATCAACAGGAGCCGACACCTCCTCACTACCGACCTCAAACTTATATCCATATTTTTAGAGTTCGGTTGCAAACTACTATTAATTTCCTTTCAAGCTCTGCGACTATCGTCCCTGTATGACAAAACTTTATCATGAAAATATTGCTCTTTAGTTTTCCTAATGCGTCCATGAACCCAATTTCTATACCTCTTGAGCCGATCTATATGAGCAGGACCGGTGCTTGACTCGCGGAACTGGCGGTGCTTCTCAGCTACGAAACGGAGCAAGTTGTCGGTCAAACACGGACAGGGCGCACGCTTCTATGATACCCGCTCAGTTTTAATAGGGCAGAGTTGATTATAGAATTCATAATATTTGCGTTGACTTTCTCTTATAATCAAGATGTGATTCAATCTCAATAAATGATCAGCATTAGGACGAATGACATCAAATGTTCGATCGTTCAATAACGCTTTCTATTAAAATCAATAGATAAAGCAGGTACGTTTTTTTCACAATCTATCGATTTGCTTAGGTGAAGTCGTTATATTTCAGCGTTCAGCATAATAACTTGTACCAATTGCTAAATTGTTCGTTGTTAGTTGCATATTCCTGAATCCATGAACAGAAATAAACAAATCTATAACTTTCACAGTAAAGAATCCAAAAATGATTAACCTTTTATCCGATTTTTGAAGGATATTTATGAAAATCATTTGATAAACATAAATGATTATTGATAAAATGTAATAGATGGTAATCTTGTATGTTTCGAACATTGTTCACTTCAGTTGGCTTATAGAAAGAAAGCGATAAAAGGACGGAATGTTGTTTATCGGAAAAATATTACATTTTCAATCACAGTAAAAGCAAATACAGTTACGTGAACATGAGACGGTGATCCAGAGAGCGTGATGACAAGTAGCATGAAACAAGTCAAAAGTGTCTTATTCCCAGAACGAACACATAAAAGAAATCCTGACGGACTTACTCCAAATGTATTTCATTAAAGGTCTTACAATACCATACGTCTCCGATTGTTATTATCATTTTCATCCATCTTATTCAACTGGAATCATACTGTTTGCCTCTGTTAAAATTAGAACTGGTACTAAGAGCAGCTAATGTGGCGCTGCTTTGTGATGTACACTGTTCTCAATTGTGTCTGCATTACCCCCCTGCTTCAGTTATTACAAATATTATCCAATCCATTACCAATAATAAAGAATATAAAGGTGTTAAATTACATTAATGTTTCATTGATAAACAGAGAACAACATCTGTTATATTTGAGGTTTGATAGAACTGGGTTACACTGAAGACAGATGTTTTTTCGTTTGTGTTTTGATTTTGGGTTTCGTTGCTCAACCGTGATTATTTCCTGAACATATTTCAATTTCAATTCTTTGAACGTAGTAAAAACTACGCAGTTGTCACATCAACATAACTAACCAACGCTATTTGAATTCAAGTAAACGAGCCACACTGCATAGGTTATTTTTTTCGCATCCTCACATTTTTTTCAAAAATATGTGTTTTTCTTCATCACAGTGTTGATTTTCATAATTTATGAACATGCAAACAAGAAGCACATTGATTGCATTTTAAAATGAAGGAGGAGACACCGAACCGAACAATCACAATTGAGCGTTTACCAAAATACCTTCCGTGTTACCCTTCAATCAGATACTGAAAAAATAATGACACTCCAATAAAGCTGAAATTAATATCTTCCCCTGACGGGGTAACATTCAAGAGAAAAATTGTAGTCCTGACGGGGTAACTTTCTAGAGAAACGCCGTACCACGCCGAATATATTCAAGTGTGATGCTTGTAGTTGATTGTAACTACTCACTCGTCAGACATACAGCATACATAAGAGAGCTGTTAGTGATGGTCAATTTGTTTGGGGATATTAAAATGTGGGAATAAGGGCCCGTCATTAGACTTGTGTGGGTAAGAACAGAACACTTGAATAACAGTGATGGGTCAGAGCGCGTGATCAACACACAGAGACAATTTACCGTTTAGGCTGACCGCTTGTTTAACTTACCGGATTCACGTCTAAAATCAGGGTCGTTGAGTCATTATACCTGTCCAGCTAAAATAACAGGAGCCAGAGTTATGCAAGTCCAGTTATACTAACAGGAGCCGAGGTTGTACGTGTCCAGCTATACTAACAGGAGCAAAAGTTATACGTGTCCAGCTATACTAACAGGAGCCGGAGTTATACGTGTCCAGCTATACTAACAGGTGCCAGAGTTATACGTGTCCAGCTATACTAACAGGAGCCAGATTTATACGTGTCCAGCTATACTAACAGGAGCAAAAGTTTTACGTGTCCAGCTATACTAACAGAAGCCAGAGTTATACGTGTCAAGCTATACTAACAGGAGCCAAAGTTTTACGTGTCCAGGTATACTAACAGGAGCCAGAGCTATACGTGTCCAGCTATACTAAGAGGAGCCAGAGTTATACATGTCCAGCTACACTAACAGAAGCCAGAGTTATACGTATCCAGCTATACTAACAGGAGCCAGAGTTATACATGTCCAGCTACACTAACAGAAGCCAGAGTTATACGTGTCCAGCTATCCTAACAGGAGCCAGAGTTAGAACAAATGGGATGGAGTACAGGGCATTGAAAACAGTGAGAGAGCAATCCAGTTTATATTTAATTCAATGGAGTGAGAGCATCCTTCGAGAAGGATCTTACATTGACGACGGATGAGTGTGTCATTCATTGAATAAGCCTGCATGAATCTCGGATCTACACTGACCCAACGTCGTGCGACTTCAAACTGTTGCTCCAATAGTCACCCCCTTAATATCTGGTGACGACGAGGGTGTGTGCTGACCCTAAACGCAAAACGTTCCATGGAGGTAAAAGAAATACGTTCTGTCCCTGTGCAAGATTTGAGTATACCTAGTAGAAATTTTGATATCTCAATGTAGGGTAGTACTTCGATGACATGTTCTGTTGAGTTGTGAGACCTAAAACCGCAAGATCAATTCATCAATCAATGATGAAACCGTTACATTTTAAATTAATGATTGTTGCGCAGGCGGATGACTCTCGTAACGTACATATTTATTTTCAAATTTTCCATAATTTAAAATTCAGCTATATCCTGTCAAGTATTAGAAGTAAGCAAGATTTGCTCGGCAGCATTCGTACTCGAACATGAAATGCAGCATCCGGTTAGGTAAGCACATCACATTGTAACAAAAGAAAACAAATATGGTCTGATGTTCTTTAACAGAAAGTGCTTTGAGACGAGAACAAGATGTGTTCGGATGTTTTCTCCTTGCATACACACCCAATCTGAGTGCATCCATGCCCATCCTTGCATCCATAGGGAGCTATCACCTCTGAAATTGTTTCCACAGTCGGTCTCAAACTTCTTCTGGAAGTGTTCTGAGACGAGCTCTAGAGATTGTTTACACGAGAAATTCATCTCTTTCAAGCTTTTTAAGTTGGAAACCTCAACCAACGACTGTCACGACTTGATAATTATCTTATCATTTGATCAAAACTGACAGACTAATAAAACTCGGAAAACGATAACCATCTAAAAAATAACTCTCATGAATAACCAATTTCGATATGGAAATATTTTCTATGCAACGCGAGAGTTTGATGACTGGTGCGGATAAAAAAAGGATCAGGTGTCGGCATCAAGAAAAATAAACGCCCTCAGAGTAAACCCCTTCTGTGTATACATCGAGTCGAGATGCTGACGGGCTTTCAATAGGGACTTTATTCAATGGCTCCGTGTTTCATCCGCCCCGAACTGGAACTGAATAACACGTAGGATGAGTTTATTTCAATATGAAAATAGATAAAATCTAAAACACATGAGTAACCTTTCTGCTGCTGAGTTGCAATGTATGATATAACATAATCTTAATTTCGATGATATATAGTTACCTAACAATTTATTTGGCTGACTTGTTCTGAAGCGCAGGGATTTAAACATTATATGAGCAAATCACGAATCATTTACCTTTGCTAGAAGAATTGTGTTATTTCCAATAGTGTTGTGAAGCCCTACCCCATTCCTTGATGACATTGAAACGATCGATTGCAATAAATACTGTCAAAGATGTAACATTTATCGAACAATAATGTATTTTATATATGCAAAATGTGTTCATATCAATAAACATCTTATTCATGCCGGCAAGCGGCACAGCCTACAGATTGGGAAGTACAGTATTATAGTGGAAGAATATTTCAACAATTTATAGACTTATGAATAAACGGTACGCAAGCCAGATTGGCAAATTATATTTTTTTGTTGAAGGAAAGTTGATTTTAGACTATGAATATTTTCTATTGCAGCGAAATAGTTAAATTACAACGAGACTTTGATGTTCCAGCTGATCTCCAGAAAAAAAAAAACATTTAATTGTATAATCAGTTTCGATTAGGCACATTCTCAGTACGATTGCCCAGCCTATATAAATTAGCCTTTGTCCCTATTTCACTCTTCGCAATATTACCACTTCGCTGCTCATTTCCGCTACCCTGATCCAGTTAGGTTGGCCGGACAATCTTTCCTTCACCCTGCGCCCCATTGCTGCCTTCGTCAATTTGCCGCCCCTGATCTTGTTATGGCCGCCGGCCACTCACAAAAATGAAAGGTGTGGCCAATTGAGGTGAACTCAATTGAAACATCCTTAGCAAGAACCTTTGTCTCAAAGGCTGACAGAAATGTATTCAATTCAGTTTGTAAATGGACTGGATCTCTTGCAGTATGGTACAATATGGCTTCACTTGTTTCCCTTTATTTTGCCCCATTCCCGATAACGGACGATATATATTGAGAGATAAATATTTATTGGGTACGTATTGAGTCGTATTTCAGTGGTACTTTCTATGATGGCCATTACTGACGGACAAAATATGTTCAGAGTTCAAGAGTTTTTCCTGTCCGTTTTCTGAGTACCTCATGTCCAACACATCATTGGTCGCATTGCACACGCTGAAATAATAAATCTACAGATAACTACGAGTTACATGTTCGGCGGAATGTTCTGCCATGCGCATGAATGCACAGCTATTGTTATCTGCAAGATTCTCATCAAAGTCATCAATTTAGTGAGCTCAGTTTAGGAACGTGTAGGAGTTCTTATACATACAAACGGGTATCACGACGCATTGCTGGACGTCATGGACGAACTTATGCAAGGGAACTAGACACACCTATGGAATGTTAGATAGACTCAGACAAATTGTTTGAAGTTGCAGGTGCAAGATTGCCACTCTTAATATTATATGCAGAGTATCAAAATTCCCTGATTTTACGGGACACATGCAGTTGTTTGCATTTATAGTAACCATGCAAAATAATTTGAAAACAATCAAATTGGCAGCAAGCACGAAACGGAAGATAACATCTTTTCCACAAATTATGATGCGTTTATTACCCCAGTGGAGTGGAACATTCGAGTTTCTGATACAAATTTAATTGTCAACTGATCAAATAATTATTTCAAGGTGAACAAAACCACACGAAATATGGCAAATTGTGTTTCCCTTATTCACTCCCTTGGTAATGGGAGCTCAAACTTCAACGTTGTCATTGTCATGGTTTAGCCACTGCCAGTGTACACAATACAGAATTATTCATCATACAAATAAATTAGCGCCACGTGGGGTGCCACATTCTTTTCACTTTGTATATCAAACAATAGTCTTGTATTCATTATAGGATGTAATCCATGGGTTTTGAGTCAGAAATGAGATAACGTACCATCTACGTTTATTACGAGCATTTGTTGACTACTCATATTTTTCCAGGTCTGGTTAATCAGTGGTGCTGAAGTGATGGCAACTCATCCTGGATGAGGTTTAAGGACAATCTCATATTATAATCAATGTCGCACTGAGTTCTCAACTGTTGGCCTCACCAATCATCAATTGTCCTCAATACAGTCAGCGACAAATTCAGCGATTCTCAACTGTTGGCCTCACCAATCATCAATTGTCCTCAATACAGTCAGCGACAAATTCAGCGATTCTCAACTGATTACATAAACGTGTTAATTATTACGCCCCAACTTCCGCTGAATGCCATCTACGGCACTTAATTGACAGCATTGAGGTCTTTAGTGGATACCGTTCAAACAACCCCACTAACTTCAATGCTGACTAGTTCTGCTCCCGTTCATTGTAACCAAAATAAGTTCCCTCATCTTCATATCGCAGCTTACCATTCTCGTTATTAAACAATTCAGACCTGGGTTAAGATTAGAGTTCATGTACGATAAGAGATGGTGGGGCAATGTTAATCAGTTGTAATTATTTAGACATCGTTGGAGTTACAACAGAGGAATTGGAATCAATGCCTGACTGAACTTTGCAGAACATTTTACGAAATGATGTAGCCATGCGGTCTTGTTCCCCAAGATTAATCTCACTGAAGCGAAGAATGATTCAAAACATTGCCTATGACACGTGATTTAACATTCATTGGCTGGGAATAGTTTATTGGACAATGTAATCGCCACAATTAACATCATATTCTGACAACGGAAGAGCGAAAGAGTGACGAGACTTGGCAATAATTGAGCAAATTCTGAAATATTAGCATTTCGAGGGCGCTACGAGCAGCCTTTCAGTTTAATCTACAACCGATGGCCCTAGCATAGACATCATCGGATAGAAGGAAAAGGCGACCGTTAATGATAACAGTAACGAAATTACCTATCATTATGCACCAAAGCCAAACAACTATATTATGTATAAATACGTATATCATACATTATCAAAGTTTGGTGTCAGTTTATAATTAAGTATACGGCATTGAAAATTAATTTAGTACAACACACCAGTGTTTGAAAACTCGTCAGGTAATATTTCGGAAAACATTGGGTAACGAAGGAATAAGTATTTTTTCTGGAACCCTCTCGACAACGACAGAATGACGTTATTTGACGATGATGTCCAATTGATGTTTGCCAGACCGGCCAAGCGATTAGGATTTCTGCAGAAGGATGCAGAAACGGCGGTGACTCACATTATTGCTAAGTATTCTTCAAAGGGGCTTAGAGTTGTTATATATAAGATCAAGTGCATTATTTGGGAGCCCAAGCAAGAACACGGATAGTATCCCACAATTTTGTCGTCGACTGAATGGGCACAAAAATCTCTGTTGATAACAGAGTCAAAAGTCTGGGAGTTTGGCTTTATCTCAATATGACCTTCAGACATTATTTTGAGAAGTTTTACTTCCAACTGAATGGTACACCCATGCTTTTAAGTCAAATGAAGAAACAACTCGTCTTTAAGTCGACTTTTTGTAACCGAGGCTATGATTTTTCCATTAAAAATTTCTCCCCTACCATATGGGGTAAGTGCAAAAAAACATTGCTCCTACAACGTAGCATAAACTGGATTTCAAAAGTAGCCCACGATGGGAACTTCAGAAAGAGAGAACACGTGAAGCATATTTTAAAGCACCTCGCCTGGCCAAACATCCATGAACTTTTGTAGATCAAGGAGGCTTTACGCATTTTTGAAATTCAGAAAAAACTTTTATGTTTAGATGATGTTGTGTTGTAAACTCGGTAAGCGGCCCATCAACGATCAACACGGAACGAAACTAATACTGACACCAAGTTCAAAGGTACGAATACTGGTGCCAAAGATTTCACAGTTTCAGGTCCAAGGTGTTCCAACAATCTGCCGACTGACATTCAAAATTGTGTTTGCGAATCTTCTTTCAAGCGTAAATGAACTACTCTATTGTTTGCCGTCGACAGGAGCTGACAGAATGAAAAAATTGGTGGCGGTTAACCAGGAACTGATAGCGAAAAACGTTATTTCTGCTGCTCGCACTAACCATTGTCAATATCATTCTGTCAACAGAACACTAACAGAACTCCATGAACTAGGCCCTGCTGACTACTCTTTGTCTTTGTCCATGTCTTCGAATAAATAGGAACCCTGTGAATCAAAACACATTTTTAGGATAACTAACCATTTGATTCAGCATTGTTTAGCCCTGGAAAGTAATCATCTTTCATTGCAAGCAAAAAGTACCAATGGCTAGCGAAACACTACTGAACCATCTTCTTACTGTCTACTACACCCACCTTCTTTCCTGCTCTACTTTCGCCCGATAACATAACATGTAAGGAAATGTATTTATTCCAATACCGTATTACTTTAAAGTCAGTAATTGAACATCATTAAGAGAACTGGGAATGTCTTTGCCCTCCCGCCCTGATCTGATGGGCATGTACGGCAGAGAATATCTAATTGACATGGACCCGAATACAGCATGACGACCGTCGCTACCCAATGCATTAGGCGGATAATCAGCCAATTGTTGTATACCTTTCTTTGATGTCTGGTCGCAACATATGTGTTTACAGCACATAACGTATATTCATTGTGTGCTTTAATATACTCTATTATCTCCTCTGCTCGTAATATGATTCGGAAGGGTTGATACTTATGAGCAGCTAGGAAAGAAAGATGTGCGCTATCAATCTCGGTTCTATTTATTCGGTTGTGAATGCCATAATTACGCTTTGCTTCAATAGTAATGTGTACTGCCGTTCAAATACAGTACCATTCACTCAGTCACATGTTGTGATCCCCTGAATATTGATTCTGAATTTGATTTGATGGTCTTAACTAATCCACTAATCTTCATAACTGTATTGCTGTTATTGCTGTTATCATTCTAGATTTGTCGTGCATATTTATATATTGTTTAATCCTGCCCTCAGGAATACCGTAGCGTTTTTGGTTAATATAAAGATTTGTTTGTCGATCGTTATGGCACTGGCTCTCTCACTCACACAGACCCACCCATACCGTCCCATTGTCGATCGTTATGACACTGGCTCTCCCACTCACGCAGACCCACCCATACCGTCTCATTGTCGATCGTTATGGCACTGGCTCTCCCACCCACACAGACCCATTCTTAACTACAAATTGTATAAAGCTGTAAATCTTAATTAAGAATTCACACCAATTATTATCCAAAGGGTTCCACTGTCTGATCGCAACACCTCGTGTCATCAGGAAATAGTGCAAACATGTTCAGTAATTGACACTCACTGAGAAAAATCCTTCGTCGTAACATGTTTCGGAAAGAGTGTGTTCTTATATCCCGCATGAAACAAGATGTTTCCCCTCCGTTCACACCCCATCCCAATTACGCAGCTACAAGTATGACGAACTCATTAAGGTTAAAAATTATTCGCTGATATAACTATTGATAAGAAGGATGGTCACAACCAGTGTTCTCAAATATTTGAAACCATTGCTGTGAAGGTTGGTCGCAACCAATGTTCTCAAATATTTGAAACCATTGATATGGAGAACGGTGGCAACTCTAAAGAATGGGTCTTCAATCGAATAGTGCAACAGAATACGTCTTTTAAACTGTATGTGTTATGTGATGGAGCATCAACAGTCACTGCCGACGTAAGAAGTGGAATTGGTAAAGAAAGTGCCAATGCATTATTTTTCTGAACATTCAAAGAGTTAATTTTTAGTTAGTTTTGTCTCCCGTGCTGCTAACACGCTTGATGATATGAATTAGTGTAAGTCATGATATATAAAGATGCAGTGTCACTTCCCACGCTATTGCGAAACAAGACGTGTTAACATTTTTTATTGGTATTTTGGACAATTGAAGCAGCAGCTGACCGTACAATAATGTGTTTCCGACGACGCCGTCCAACATCATGCGATTCACTGAGTGATAAACAGATCTTGCAAATTTGTTTGACCCAATACTGGTAGAGCTTTTAAATCTACATGAAGCTGCTGGAGTGTAATCCCTCCAGCGCCCATCGTCCTCACCTGTAGGCTGTTTGTTAGGCCTGTAAATTGAGCTCAGAGAGGAGCGCTCTCCGCCCGCTGACTGTGGCGGTAGTTGATGATGAGCGGCCAGTCCGTAATATCACAATAATCGAAATATTAATGTACTTTGCTCCATCACACATTCGCTTTTGCGTCCTGTGTATATATTTCGGTGAATGAGAACTTATATAGAATTAGGTAGTTTCCGTATACTTGTAATTGGTTAGTACTATAATTCTTTATACGTAGGTCATTGGACAATTTTTTTAATCAGGTAGACCAACTTTATGTAAGTAAGGATGACCCATCATTGATAGCTACTGGTTCCGGATGACCTATTTCAGTCCGTCGGTCATGCAATCGGGTCGATGACCGACTGATTGGGTCAGGGCAAATATCTTAGGGGATTAGATACTGTAAGTGTGAGAGAGTATGGGGATGAGTGGCTACCCTCCACTTGGATTATTACCATAGTGCCTATAGAAATATAACGTAAATATTCCACGAAAGTGACATTCATATAATAATTATCCATCATCGCCCGGCCTGAAATTGACAGGAAAGTTCTTCCGCCCCGAATCTGGACCAATTAAAAATGACCGATACTGAAGCCGGAAGTGGCCCCTCGGGACCAATATTGAGGCTGAAAACGTCATTAATTTCATCAAATTACTTGACTGCGGTCAAATGAACGGGTGATAAAGCGACTCAGACTGGAAGAACTTCGGAAAATTACGCCTGGTATACAACTGAAGTTAGAAAACTGGTATAGTATAGATTGCTATTGTATTTTGAAAATGATACTGCTTGATGAACTATTTGTGTCTAACAATATGGACAAAGATTTTGAACCATGAAATATTAAATATTTTACGTCATCTTTTTTGTCCGCTTTCTACCTTGTTTATCCCTCTGCACTTCCTGTTGTTTATCTTCTTCCCTTGCACTAATTCTGCGCACGTCATGATGATTTCCTCCAATCCTTGCTCCTCTTGTTGTTTATCGCCTCCCTTTGCACGTCCTGCTGTTTTTCTGAATCCCCTGTTTTTCCTGTTCTTTATCTCCACCTTCTGCTATTCATGCTATTTCTCACACGTTTTGCATGTTCTGCGTTTTCTTTCAACACTTTGCACTTTGTGCTGTTTCTCTTCACTCTGATCGTTTTCTGGTGTTTCTCTACACCCTATCCTTTCCATGATGTTTTTCTCTCTCTCCTTTGTACTTCATGCTGTTCCTCTCCTCTCTGAGCATTTTTTATACTTTCTGTCCACCCATTGCACACTTTGTGCTACCTTTCTCCCCTTTGAACTTCTTTCTGTTCCTGTCCACCTTTGCACTTCCTATTGTTAGTCTTTACCTCTGCTCAGAGCACTGCTTCCCGTTTCTTTATTCACTTAATCTTTTCATTGTCATCACGTATTGCAGTTCATGTTGTTTCCCTTTACCCTCTGCACGTTTTGATGTTCATCTTCACCCTTTGCACTTCTTTCTGCTTATCCCCAACCCATTGAACTTTCTGCTATTTATCTCAAATTTTTCACTTATGCGACTTCTTTCCACCTCTGCGCGTCTTGCTGTTTCTCACCACTTTACAGTTCTTGCTGTTCCGCTCGCCCTCTACACTTTTCTCACCGCTCTGAAGCACCGTTATAGTCTTCGTCTGCATATATCACAAATGATTTGCCACTTCATGTCCCGTATATCCTCGTTTGACTCAAAAATGCTCGACGATGAATCCCAGGCAAGTTGAGGCGAGATGTACTGCACGTCCGAGTGGGAGCTGGAGCAAATGTGCCGCACGAGACGTATCCGAAAAAGACTGGTGTTGAGCTGCATTTGTCATGAAATACATCAGGGGTTATCAACCTTGCAAGAGTGGAAGCCCATTGTTTTGAATACCAAATTAATCTGCTCCCACGCTGCAATATCACATTAAATACAAAATTGTTAATAGTAGTAAACTTGAATAGAGACAAGTGTGAACTAACATATGAACATCAAAACTAATGTATTCAGAGAAATATTGCATGGCAATGATTTTTTTTTTTCTAAATTATATTTTGAGATTTACCTGGTTGTTCGATGTATCAAATCCTATGTCATCTTGAACCTTGAGTGTGTTTTTTTGTGTTTGTTTTAATATGCAGAAGAGGAGAAGCTTTCCTTTCGCACAGATTGTCAAGGCAAACAAAATCAAAATTCGCGAGGCATCAAGGTTCTATTTGGTCATTGCCGATACGCAGCGCACCAGAATTGAGATGATAGTTTTTCATTAAGCAAATCAAGCGCTGATGAATCCTCACGTAGATTTAACAATTCGTCCTGTACTTTATCTTCTGAAATTACCTGTCGAGTGTTTCGAGTTGCGAGGTTTCAAATGTTTACTTTTGGCTGCCATTTCTGCTGCTTGTGTACAAATTCCAGCAAAGTGTCTTAGAAATGAAAAACAGAGACTTCAGGTTCAGCTCATTTTTCAGTTTGAAAATATCAGTGAGGTATGCAAGCCTTTGCTAATGTTTGTCATCGTTGAGGTGTCCCAATTTTTTTTCCTGTCATTTCCTGGAATAATTGGATTTGACGCTTCTATTCAGATACGTATTATCACATTTAATTCTGATAACCATCGTAAACCAGTCTAGGAAAGGAGAACCTCGTGATCAGAATTCCCGTTCTTAGAAAGAAAAATAAAAAAGAAGTGTGTTCAGGGCTCCACACATAATTTTATTTGTTGATCAGATTGGTCAGAACCTAATTCATAGAGGCTCTATGAATGAGGTTACGTAAAGGTAGTCATACATTCCTGAAAAATTACACTGTCACTGTAGAATCAGTCAACACCTATGAAAAGCATTATTGAAGTAAGTTGTTTCATGGCGGGCAGATGTTATTGATGCCCTCATGGCAGAGTTGAAATTGTGTTAAGTTACAGTTGTTTAGAGTTATAGAAGCTTGAACAATACATTCTTTACGGTCCATTAGCAGAGGATTCTGTCACGGGCTTCAAATCCTTTTTGGGGAGCACTTTCTTCGATTCGATGTGGGGCCCCTCCATCACTGAAGTGTAGGGATTGTTCGGATCACAGATTTTGCACCTGCCATTTTTTAGTCACTTAGTTAATTAAGTGTCAGACCGAACGTGTGATTCAGTGACTGCACTTTAAACGTTACCGTTACCAGATAAATGACGGGGCTTGTAAAATATAGTGATTGTATGAGTAAAGAAAAACTTTTTAGACACCCACCATTTCAGTGGGATTTTGCCTAAGTGAATAATATGTTGCCTCTTTTGTTTTCAATTCAAAGAGTTAGTATACAGTGTGATGCATGTTGAATATGTTGATGGTTTGCATCACTGATAGAATTCATCGATGTGACCACAGTTTTGTTTCTGATGGCAATTGGCAATATTAACAGCTATTTTTTTATGAAATAAAAGAAGTATGCTACCGAAACTGCGGCGGAATCTGCAAGTACAAGCTGACATATTGATTGAAGATCAAATATTCGATACCAGGCTGACTTTTAATGCCTGCGTAACGGGATAATCCGATTGATGTTTGCCAGCCATTGTAGGTCGAGGACTTTTGAACAAGACAATTTTTAAAAATACATTGCAGCAGGGTTGTTTAAAATTTGATTGGCATATGGTGAGAATCGATATTGATTGAGTGATCCTGGTTAGCAAAGTAAAAAAATATCATAACGAAAATGGCACGATAAAAATGTCTCAAAAATTGCTAGCCACTCTCTGAAAGAGCATGTTTGTTCGTATAATATAATATACTCCTATTCACAGAATTTGAACGATTAGTTTTAATTTTATTTCAATTCATAACCATAGATAATAGGCTTTACTCGATACTTAATGGGATATGTAGTGACATTATTAAATTACCTGGTACTAAGCATTTTAACTAAACATATAAACTTAGTTATAAATTCAGAGTTCTTAATTCGAATAATACTGTTCGTTTTCGATCGTTAACCGCTGTCAGTCATCATTCAGATTCATATAAATGGTCCGTAAGATCCCTCTATTCCCATCAATTTTTCTCTGCGAAATCACCAGCTGCAGATTGATCTTGCCATGAACGTCATGACGATCAAACATGGTGATAGAAGAAGAAGGTTTTCAGAATACTACTGAAAAGTTTTGTGTGTGCTAATTAAGAAGTTGGAATTAATGTGTTTTGCTTAACGTTGTTGAAATCCAACGTTGTGTACTTCTTTCACTGCATATCGGCCTGATATCCTCAACCTCCACATGCGGATGCGGATGCGTATGTTAACTTAAGGATTCGACCATCACAACTTCAGAGTATCAGTAAATCATTAGAATGATTGAATATGGGCTTGTTTCTTGATGCGTATAGATTGGACGTTTCTAATATATTAAATTCAAGGAATACACAATGGAAGTTGTTAATGTATTCATGGAATCATTTGTTCCCTTGCGGGAAATAGTTTAATATAACAAGCAGTTCAATTCCGTCTAATTTAAATGACAGCTAAAAATACTGCATGACAATGGGAAGCATTCGTAAATATAAATGTATGTACTACCGGTTTCATAGATAGAGGCCTTATTTTTATTTTTGCGTTTTGTTTACGACATCCGTGTACTCAGATTGTATGTTTTATTGTATGGATTTACACATTGGCATTTCTTTTAAACGTTTGGCTGTAACAATAAAAACTTGTGTTTTTTATCTTTGTAACCGGCAGTACTTGTAAAGTCAATTAACTAAATGGTCTCTCCATCTTTTTAGTCTCTGTACTTCGTTTATCTCGATTTAGGAAGGGTCAAGAGCCTATTTGGGCTAGTAATCAAAATGTTGCGTGCGTGGGTTGAGCTCTTAGTTAGTAATCAGAGTTAGTAACGTTCAATTTTAACTTCGTTGTCTTGTTTTCCGCTTAGAAAGTCATCGGTCACCAGTAAATTCTGTTTATTGCTCGAACTACCCGATATTTCATCGCAGAAGCCTCTCGTCGGAGATGACTTCTTTAATAAATGGTAAGGAACTTACGCAAATAGGCAGAGATTTTATTGCTCAGAGTTCATAAAATATGTCAACTTGTCCATGAAAAAAGCACATTGTACATTCAAAGCGCTTTAAAGCATTTTACGAGATGAAAATAAAATATATCCAATAGCCTATTACGTTTGGTGATTCCGAATTAGCCTTCGAATTATTGGACAGTCACTTCTGTGCATAATTATGTAATCTGTTGTCAAACTTTTCTACGTTAGAGTTTGCTACTTAATCAATCCATCACAATAATGAAGCAAAAGAGATATCGATTGCACGCAGAGCTGCCAAATTAATATCTTCCTTCGAGGAGAAGACAGAATAATAATAAAAGGCACTTCCCGTAACGTTACATGCAGTATAAAGATTATAAATGTCAATGCTTCAATGTATCGTGAAACATACATCATGAGATATATAATTTCGTAAAAAGCATGTGAGTTTTTGCAGTTGACTGACCAATCTTAATGTTGTATCAAAAACTGTCACTGGAACTTCACTTCATCACAATAAACTCGCAAAGCGCTTTTGTAATCAGAGTGAAAGTCCTCCCATCAATGACTCTATATATATCCAATCGGGCAAGCCGAGCCGGCTCACTATTCTTCGGAGCTGTTCAATTTGTCAGATCTTTTCTGTCTATATTCCGTAGCAGAGGAAATAAAGAGAGGCATTCCTCTATCACGTGGAATAAACTACAAACGAATAAAAAACTGGTGGCGGCTTTAGGTTCAGATCGTCCAGAGAAAGAGATCGGGTTTTCAAAAAAAATAATATCGAAGAGAGTTTATCGTCTGGCAGGGTGTTTTAATTTTGATGAAATATTCTATCAGATCATTTTTTAATAAAATTTAGCGTGTCTCTTCCATGAATAGCTATTTGTTTTCAATATGTATTTTTCATAGCTGCTTCCATCTACATATTAGTTCATTCGACTAAATGCAATGTGTTCATTTTAAAACACTTACTCAATATTGCACGAACGGTTATTTATTGAACTGAAACAGATCTCATGCAATCGGTCGTAGAAAGAAACTGTATCCAACGACGGAACTGTTCCGTTCATTTTCCTTCAACTATTTATGACCTGCAACTTTGCGCCAGAGTATTCTAATAAATCCATCCTTTCCCAGGATAATAAGTTATAAACAAATTAAACAAACTCTGGACTTGAACAATGTATTAAACCCATGATATCCCTGGATTATTGGCTACAAAACTGCTGAGCAAACTATAAGGCCAGAGTATTGTATTAAATTAATGCCTATCCAGGATAACAAGTTATAAGCAAGCCGAGCAAAAAAGGAGTGAAATGAAGAGCAAAAGGACGTACTAGCCTGGAGCTAACCAAGGAGCGAAATGAAGAGCAAAGAGACGTACTAGCCTGGAGCTCACCAAGGAGCGAAATGAAAAGCAAAAGGACGTACTAGCCTGGAGCTCACCAAGGAGCGAAAGAAAGGGCAAAGAGACGTACTAGCCTGGAGCTCAACAAGGCGCGAAATTAAGAGTAAAGAGACGTACTAGCCTGTAGCTCACCAAGGCGCGAAAGGAAGTGCAAAGAGACGTGCTAGCCTTGAGCTCACCAAGGAGTGAAATGAAGAGCAAAAGGACGTACTAACCTGGAGCTCACCAAGGAGCGAAATGAAAAGCAAAAGGACGTACTAGCCTGGAGCTCACCAAGGAGCGAAATGAAAAGCATAAGGACGTAGTAGCCTGGAGCTCACCAAGGCGCGAAAGGAAGTGCAAAGAGACGTGCTAGCCTGGAGTTCACAACGAACGAAATGAAGAGCACAGAGGTGTACTAGCATGGAGCTCAAAAGGAGCGAAATGAAAAGCAAAAGGACGTACCAGCCTGGAGCTCACCAAGGAGCGAAATGAAGAGCAAAGAGACGTACTAGCCTGGAGCTCACAAGGAGCAAAATGAAGAGCAAAGAGACGGACTAGCCTGGAGCCCACCAAAGTACAGCCATGCAGTGTTGGGCAAACTTGACCAAAATACACCTTTCAATTGCTTTGTTTAATTTGGATGATGTTGTTTAGGACAAAATGAATCAAAAACAAATCAAAATGCCGTATTCGCTCGAAGTCGAACACCATCACAATTACGAATCCCCTTCCTCCTCATCAACACAATGCTACGAATTCAGTCTTACTTAAAATTGTTACAAAAACGCGCAGAATCCAATGTTGGGAAACTATCTCTGAAGTCCAACATTCCATTACTTGAAAAGACCACTATAATCAAAATACACATCATAGGTAGACTCATAATGTCAATCTACCCTAAGACCACTATTATTAAAATGCACATCACAGGTAGACTCATAATGTCAATCTCCCTAAGACCACTATAATCAAAATACACATCATAGGTAGACTCATAATGTCAATCTACCCTAAGACCACTATAATCAAAATACACATCACAGGTAGACTCATAATGTCAATCCCCCAAAGACCACTATAATCAAAATACACATCACAGGTAGACTCATGATGTCAATCTCCCTAAGACCACTATAATCAAAATACACATCACATGTAGACTCATAATGTCAATCTCCCTTTGACCACTATAATCAAAATACACATCACAGGTAGACTCATTATGTCAATCTCCCTAAGACCACTATAATCAAAATACACATCGCAGGTAGACTCACAATGTCAATCTCCCTAAGACCACTATAATCAAAATACACATCAAAGGTAGACTCATAATGTCAATTTCCCTATGACGCCTGATTCTATAATCGGGTTTACTTTCAAAATCGGCCCATGCGTGTGTTGTGTGCCAGTCGCCGCATGCGTGTGTTGTGTGCCAGTCGCCGCATGCGTGTGTTGTATGCCAGTCGCCGCATGCGTGTGTTGTGTGCCAGTCGCCGCATGCGTGTGTTGTGTGCCAGTCGCCGCATGCGTGTGTTGTGTGTCAGTCGCCGCATGCGTGTGTTGTGTGCAAGTCGCCGCATGCGTGTGTTGTGTGCAAGTCGCCGCATGCGTGTGTTGTGTGCCAGTCGCCGCATGCGTGTGTTGTATGCCAGTCGCCGCATGCGTGTGTTGTGTGCCAGTCGCCGCATGCGTGTGTTGTGTGCCAGTCGCCGCATGCGTGTGTTGTGTGTCAGTCGCCGCATGCGTGTGTTGTGTG
>SDVV010003135.1:0-21800 GCA_016164225.1 Gammarus roeselii | reverse complement strand
CACCTCCACCCACAGCAACAATGTCAGCCTCTCTGTCATCCTCGACATTCAGCAACTGATCAAAATACTCGGCCCACCTCTTCCGTACATTACCACTTTCCAACAACAACTGGCTGTTTTCGTCTTTCACCACTTCCTCCTTCCCGGTCTCTCCCTTTCTCACTCTCTTCACCTCTTTCCAGAACATCTTTTTGTTCTCCTCAAAATTCTGGCACAACCGTCTGCCCCACCTGGCATCAGCGTCCCTTTTGGCTCTCCTCACCACCCGCTTCACCTTTCTTCTCCTCTCTTTGTACCTTTCCCAAGCCATCTCCGACTTCACCTGCAACCACTCCTCAAACGCACATCTTTTCCGTGCCACCGCCAGTTTGACCTCCTCGTTCCACCACTCGCAGCCTTTCCTCCTGCACCCGCCCACACGGCGCACACCACACACCTTCTTCGCACATCTCAGCAACGCATCCCTTAACGTCTCCCATTCTTCCTCCAAATCCTCATTAGGTCTGGTATTAATTGATGATTCCGTAAGTGATCTTTCACACAAAAGAGTATCAATACTATTATCGATAATGTCTTATAAGGTATCTTATATTTTAAAATGAAATTATTTTGTTGAAATTCAGTGAAATGCAGAAATCCCAAAAGTCATTCAAATGTTTTCAATGCTCAAATTGCTTATGGACTTGTTGTTTTTGCAATTTTGTGACTTCCCTAGACCAACTGTTCAATGTGGCCGCCAACAAGCCCTCTATAAGCATATAGCAAAACAGTTATATCTATGTGGCATACGAGGGAACGCCCCCGACGCTCTTAGTAGGTCCCTGTGGGCTTATTCAAATGCATTACTGATCAAGGCTCAAGAAGGTCATGACCTTGACCTTAAAGAACCGCAAGCAAATCAAGTACTGTAAATATTATTGGCGAAGCTGGTAGATATGTACAAGCTAGTGGGATGATATTGAAAGTTGGGCCCGAGCCTGTTTCTATTGCAGGCAAATATGAGGCCGACCCCGAGTGATGATTGTAAAAGAATGAAACCGATTGTATTTATATTGCTACGATTAAATATTAGGTTAAGGCCTTAAGGAATGACAGTGAAAGTTAAAAGTGGGCGCCAATTGGGTTTATTCTGATAAAGGCAAACATGAGGTTGAGACCTTGAGGGTTGACAGTAAAGGATGGGCGCCAATTGTATTTGTTCTGATGTGGGCAAATATGAGGCTGAGGCCTTGAGGGTTGACAGTAAAGGATGGGCGCCAATTGTATTTGTTCTGATTGGGGCAAATATAAGGCTGAGGCATTGAGGGATGATAGTAAAGGATGGGCGTCAATTGTAGTTATTCTGCTGTGGGCAACAATGATACCGAGGCCTTGAGGGATGGTCGTAAAGGATGACACGCACACATGATCGATTCCCAGAATGGAGAGCAGAACCTCCTAAACTGAATAACGCTGTTCTGAGTTAGGTAATTAACCCTATCATGCGAGACGCTTCACACAATCACTGTCAGCGACCAATGTTGTAAATCCGTTCGCGTCCGTACTGTGGTAGCAGAGCAACTATGATTCCTTCATTTCTTAGGGTGGCGGTATTTAGATTCAGTCGCTTGAATGTTAACCGACCCTTCATTTCTTAGGGTGGCGGTATTTTGATTCAGTCGCTTGAATGTTAACCGACCCTTCATTTCTTAGGGTGGCGGTATTTAGATTCAGTCGCTTTAATGTTAACCGACCCTCCATTTCTTAGGATGGTGGTATTTAGATTCAGTCGCTTGAATGTTAACCGACCCTTCATTTCTTAGGATGACGGTTTTTAGATTCAGTCGCTTGAATGTTAACCGACCCTTCATTTCTTAGGGTGTCGGTATTTTCATTCAGTCGCTTGAATGTTATCCGACCCTTTATTTCTTAGGATGGCGGTATTTAGATTCAGTCGTTTGAATGTTACCCGACCTTTCATTCCATAGGATGACGGTATATTGATTCAGTCGCTTGAATGTTAACCGACCCTTCATTTCTTAGGATGGCGGTATTTAAATTCAGTCGCTTGGATGTTAACCGACTATTCAAAGGCAGATTCTTCCTGTTCAATCGTGGCTAACACTTAACATACAAGGACGTTTACAGGTGATGGCGTTGCCATGGAGAGAATCGCTGTTAACAATCAACATACAAGGACGTTTGCAGGTGAAGGCGTTGCCATAGAGAGAATCCCTGTTAACAATCAACATACAAGGACGTTTGCAGGTGATGGCGTTGTCATGGTGAGAATCGCTGTTAACACTCAACATACAAGGACGTTTAAAATTGATTGCGTTGCCATGGAGAAAATCGCTGTTAACACTCAATGTACAAAGACGTTTACAGGTGATTGCGTTGACTAAAGAACCAAAAGAAAATAGTAACACATTGATATTTTTAGTGACGAAAATCATTTACATTAACTATTCGTAACCTTGAATGTGAGCTGTGCTACATAATAGGGCCGCCTAGTTATCAGCTTTGCATGCCACATTAAGATGGTTAACAAAGACATTTCGACCATTCGTTTCTTAGTGTTAGTCTACATGTGCATTCATGTTAGGCATGAATGCACAACAAGACAATAAGTAATGGGTGATATTCAGTTCTACGACTAAATCTGATCATCTAACCTGGTCAAAATATGCTTTCAATATTGATATGAAATGTTCACATAAACACGTTCAAATAATAAAGGATTTATTCTTTGAACGTATGATATATTGTTACTAAAGTTACTTCAAAATCTCTAGAATATAAATGCAGTTAAGTAGTGACCAAAAACCAAATGAAGATGCAACTGATACATGCAATGAATAAAGTTGGCTATTATGTAACTAACTTTTTTCTCTTATGCTCGTTTTCTTTTGAAGAAGCTGGAGCTGCTAGAGACCGGGTTATCGTTCACGTCGCTTCATTTTCTCCCAAGATTCCACAGGAAAGAAATAGCTAACATTATTCCCAGCTGGCAGCAGCAGCAGCTACTAAGGCACCTGATGCTTCTTTTCGCTACCCTTATAAAGCCAAGAGCCAGGCAACAGCTTCATCTCGGCTAAGAGTCTCTAGAGAAGTGCATTGTGAGCCAATTGTGTGGTGTCGGTGATACTCGACAATATTATTGCATTGTGTCAGCTGCCCTCTCAAAAATGATGCCATTAATTCTTTAGTCGGCGATACGTGGAAACAAACGAATGTAAGCAAACGACTGTGATTTAGCCACACGTCTTGACTGGGTTTATGGTCCTAAGGAATGAGGTGCAGAGACTATGGCTTATTATAGCCACATGTCTAGACTGGGTTTATGGTCCTAAGGAATGACATGCAGAGACTATGGCTGGGAATAGCCACATGTCTAGACTGGGTTTATGGTCCTAAGGAATGAGATGCAGAGACTATGGCTGAGAATAGTCACATGTCTAGACTGGGTTTATGGTCCTAAGGAATGAGATGCAGAGACTACGGCTTACTATAGCCACATGTCTAGACTGGGTTTATGGTCCTAAAGAATGAGGTGCAGAGACTATATCTGATCATAGCCACATGTCTAGACTGGGTTTATGATCCTAGGGAATGAGGTGCAGAGACTATGGCTGATTATAGCCACGTGTCTAGACAAGGCTTATGTGCCTGAGGAAGGACATGCAGAGACTATGGCTGATTATAGCCACATGTCTAGACTGGGCTTATGTGCCTAAGGAAGAAGATGCAGAGACTATCGCTGATTATAGCCACATGTCTAGACTGGGTTTATGGTCTTAGGGAATGAGGTGCAGAGACTATGGCTGATTGTAGCCTTATGTCTAGACATGGTTTATGGTCCTATGGAAGGAGGTACAGAGACTATGGCTGATTATAGCCACATGTCTAGACTGGGTTTATGGTCCTTGGAATGATGTAGAGAGACATAACTGATTATAGCCACTTGTCTGGACTGGGTTTAGGGTCCTAGGGAATGAACTAGAGAGACATGGCTGTTTATAGCCACATGTCTAGATTGAGTTCATGGTTCTAAGGAATGATGACGAGAGACATGGCTGATTATAGTCACATGTCTAGACTGGGCTTATGTGCCTAAGGAAGGAGATGCAGAGACTATGGCTGATTATAGCCACATGTCTAGACTGGGCTTTTGGTTCTAAGGAAGGAGGTACTGAGACTATTGCTGATTATAGCCACATGTCTAGACTGGGCTTATGGTGCTAAGGAATGAGGTACAGAGACTATGACTGATTATAGCCACATGTCTAGACTGGGTTTATGGGCCTAAGGAAAGAGGTAGAGAGACTATTGCTGACTAAAGCTACATGTCTGGACTGGATTTATGGTCCTAAGGAATGATGTAGAGAGACTATAGCTGATTATAGCCACATGTCTAGACTGGGTTTATGGTCCTAAAGAATGAGATGCAGAGACTATGGCTTATTATAGCCACATGTCTAGACTGGGTTTATGGTCTTAAAGAATGAGGTGCAGAGACTATATCTGATCATAGCCACATGTCTAGACTGGGTTTATGGTCCTAGGGAATGAGGTGCAGAGACTATGGCTGATTATAGCCACATGTCTAGACAAGGCTTATGTGCCTGAGGAAGGAAATGCAGAGACTATGGCTGATTATAGCCACATGTCTAGACTGGGCTTATGTGCCTAAGGAAGAAGATGCAGAGACTATGGCTGATTATAGCCACATGTCTAGACTGGGTTTATGATCCTAGGGAATGAGGTGCAGAGACTATGGCTGATTATAGCCTTATGTCTAGACTTGGTTTATGGTCCTATGGAAGGAGGTACAGAGACTATGGCTGATTATAGCCACATGTCTAGACTGGGCTTATGGTCCTAGGAATGATGTAGAGAGACATAACTGATTATAGCCACATGTCTGGACTGGGTTTAGGGTCCTAGGGAATGAGCTAGAGAGACATGGCTGTTTATAGCCACATGTCTAGACTGGGTTTATGGTCCTAGGAATGATGTAGAGAGACATAACTGATTATAGCCACATGTCTGGACTGGGTTTAGGGTCCTATGGAATGAGCTAGAGAGACATGGCTGTTTATAGCCACATGTCTAGATTGAGCTCATGGTTCTAAGGAATGATGACGAGAGACACGGCTGATTATAGTCACATGTCTAGACCGGGCTTATGTGCCTAAGGAAGGAGATGCAGAGACTATGACTGATTATAGCCACATGTCTAGACTGGGCTTTTGGTCCTAATGAAGGAGGTACAGAGACTATTTCTGATTATAGCCACATGTCTAGACTGGGCTTATGGTCCTAAGGAATGAGGTACAGAGACTATGACTGATTATAGCCACATGTCTAGACTGGGTTTATGGGCTTAAGGAAAGAGGTAGAGAGACTATTGCTGACTAAAGCTACATGTCTGGACTGGATTTATGGTCCTAAGGAATGATGTAGAGAGACTATCGCTGATTATAGCCACATGTCTAGACTGGGTTTATGGTCCTAAATAATGAGATGCAGAGACTATGGCTTATTATAGCCACATGTCTAGACTGGGTTTATGGTCTTAAAGAATGAGGTGCAGAGACTATATCTGATCATAGCCACATGTCTAGACTGGGTTTATGGTCCTAGGGAATGAGGTGCAGAGACTATGGCTGATTATAGCCACATGTCTAGACAAGGCTTATGTGCCTGAGGAAGGAAATGCAGAGACTATGGCTGATTATAGCCACATGTCTAGACTGGGTTTATGGCCCTAAGTAAAAATATACAAAGACAATGGCTGATTATAGCCACATGTCTAGACTGGGTTTATGGTCCTAAGGAATGAGGTGCAGAGACTATGGCTGATTATAGCCACATGTCTAGACTGGGTTTATGGTCCTAAGGAATGAGGTAGAGAGACTGTGGCTGATTATAGCTTCATGTCTAGACTGGATTTATGGTCCTAGGGAATGATGTAGAGAGACATGGCTGATTAAAGTCACATGACTAGACTGGGCTTATGCTCCTAAGAAATGATGTAGAGAGACATGGCTGATCAAAGCCAAATGTCTAGACTGGCTTATGGTCCTAAGGAGTGAGGTACAGAGACTATGGCTGATTATAGCCACATGTCTAGACTGGTTTATGGTCATAAGGAATGAGTTACAGAGACTATGGCTGATTATAGCCATATGTCTAGACTGGGTTGATGGCCCTAAGGAATGAGTTACAGAGACTATGGCTGATTATAGCCACATGTCTAGACTGGGTTGATGGCCCTAATGAATGAGTTACAGAGACTATGGCTGATTATAGTCACATGTCTAGACTGGGTTGATGGCCCTAATGAATGAGTTACAGAGACTATGGCTGATTATAGTCACATGTCTAGACTGGGCTTATGGTCCTAAAGTGAGGTTCAGAGACTAAGGCTGATATGAAATGCTGGGAAACACTTCTGAAACACTTTGAAACATTTTATTACCACATCTGTTCACAATCTTTATAGGACAAATGAACATCAACCGATCATAATATAAGCTTGATAACATGTTTGGGAAGGTTTTAAGCAAATTTTAATCACAGAAACAGAATCTGAACCTGGAGAAGCAAAAATGTTTGAAGGGCATTCTACCTAGACCTAAACCTATCCTAACAGTTACCTAACTCAAGTGGTATGTCTAAAATTCGAGAAAAGCATCGAAAACCACAATAATAATTAAGAAAAACTCTTGATAACATTGTTCACAATAAATTTGATACGAAAAATCTCAGACAACTGTGTTAATACAACTCTGAAACATAATGTTGTTAGAGTTTGAATTTAAAAATAAATAATGAAGTTGAAGATTTGGTTACATTTGGAATGGAATTCCACAATTTGACACCCTTATAGATAATGGAGCATTGCGATTTGACTTTACTAAACCTTGTTATATTGAATGACTCTCGATTACTTGTTGAGTGCAAATGTACATCAGACTGGTGCTGTAAATGTTCCAGGAGATGCCTATCGTTGTCAAGATGAGCAGTTTTATCCATTTAGACAAGTATTTGGAAGCTATAGAGATCCTCAACCTTAATAATATTCATTGATTTGAAATAACTACTAGTGTATCCTGTATAAGGGAGGTTATTTACATAGATACCAGACAATCCTTTTTCACGAATGCTGTAACATTTTTGAACTGTAACAGTCTGCCCTTCCATCACTGCGGCACAACAGGGAGTTTGCGTTTGGGCGGGACTAGGCGTATGGACCGGACTGGGTGAATGGACGGGACTGAACATGTGGACGGGACTGGGCGTGTGGACGAGACTGGGTGAATGGACGGGACTGGACATGTGGACGGGACTGGGCGTGTGGACGGGACTGGGTGAATGGACAGGACTGGGCGTGTTGACGGGACTGGGTGAATGGACAGGACCACACGTGTGGACGGGACTGGGTGAATGAACGAGACTGGGCGTGTGGACGGGACTGGGTGAATGAACGGGACTGGGCGTGTGGACGGGACTGGGTGAATGAACGGGACTGGGCGTGTGGATGGGACTGGGTGAATGGATGGGACTGGACGTGTGTACGGGACTGGGTGAATGGACGGGACTGGGCGTGTAGACGGGACTGGGTGAATGGACGAGACTGGACGTGGGGACGAGATTGGGCGTGTGGACGGAACTGGGTGAATGGACGGGACTGGACGTGTGGACGGGATTAGACGCGTGGACGGGACTGGGTGAATGAACGGGACTGGGCTTGTGGACGGGACTGGGTGAATGAACGGGACTGGGCGTGTAGACGAGACTGGGTGAATGGACAGGACTGGACGTGTGGACGAGATTGGGCGGTATTGCGACGGCACCTGACAGCCTTGTAATTGATTAGTTGGTACAAATTTACCCGTCATTTTATCTCGATGTATTTCGGTTGATTTATTTGGTATACAGTACAAAAATTCAAAAACCTTATATAACCTTGGTTTAAGTTGTAAATGACTCCAACTGAGATTTTGTATGCACACAAGTATCTGTGTGAATACGTTAACATTTTTGTAATCGTCTCTAAACGTATAATGACGTGAAATTTGCATGTGATTGACAGGGAAACCCTTCACGACGAAGAAAATATAGTTCAGAAGAATCTCAATGGACATACCTACAGAAAAAAATACGCCGGATTTTTTTTCTGGAAGGCTTATGTGGACAAAATATAAGGAAATTTTTCGCTTCACGATTTTGATGGTGCACAAATGACTCATTCATAAGCGAACTAGTTCCTTGTGATAATATTAGCATTTAACGACCATTATTACGAAGTACAATTTTGGAAACACTCTATAAATAATAAACATAAGGCTTATGAATATGATGACGCCTCTAAATAATTCGCATGATAAATATGTTGAGGGCCAGAGGGCCTTCAAAGCTTGCCTGTACCTGAAATATTTTTTTTCATGACGGACGCCCAATCTCTGAAAGAATCTGTGTAACGAAAATAGAAGGAGTTTATTGCAACTGAAGCATGGCATGCATCGGTGAAGCTCCGACTTGAATGAGCGCCATCTTATAACACTCGAGTTCTTTTAGTAAAATAAACCTCTCAATGAGATGCTTTTTGTAGGTTTTAATGTTAAACGAGAAGCGTCAAAAATAATGTAGGTGGTTAAGCGAAGAGGAAAAATTCTAGAATATGCCACCAATCAACCTGACATTCTGCTGTGATGAAGACACAAATATTTCTTAATCCGCCGCACAGCCGAATGAAGAGCGCGTTTGGCATTCTTGGAGACGTTTGGCATCCTCGGAGACGTTTGGCATCCTCGGAGACGTTTGGCATTCTCTTAGACGTTTGGCATCCTCGGAGACGTTTGGCATCCTCTAAGACGTTCGGCATCATCGGAGACGCTTGGCATTTTCGGAGACGTTTGGCATCCTCGGAGATGTCTGGCATCCTCGGAAACGTTTGGCATCCTCGGAGACGTTTGGCATCCTCGGAGACGTTTGGCATCCTCAGAGACGTTTCGCATCTTCGGAGACGTTTGGCATCCTCGGAGACGTTTAGCATCCTCGGAGACAATTGACATCCTCGAAGACCTTGGCATTCTCGGAGACGTTTGACATCCTCGGAGACGTTTGGCATCCTCAGAGACGTTTGGCATCCTCGGAGACGTTTGGCATCCACTGAGTCCTGCCCATTTAACATGACAAAGTCTTCAAGCCGATCTGAATTCAAGTCACATAATTAACCCCCAGCAAATCGCAACTGTCTGAGATAAAAACGCTCCTCGACCATCTTCACATGACACGGCAAAGAAAGCGCTCAGAATGGTAAGGGATCCCCGACCAACTCCACATGACACGGCAAAGAAAGCGCTCAGAATGGTAAGGGATCCTCGACCAACTCCACATGACACGGCAAAGAAAGCGCTCAGAATGGTAAGGGATCCTCGACCAACTCCACATGACACGGCAAAGAAAGTCCTCAGAATGGTAAGGGATCCCCGCCCAACTCCACATGACACGGCAAAGAAAGCGCTCACAATAGTAAGGGATCACCGACCAACTCCACGTGACATGGCAAAGAAAGCGCTCAGAATGGTAAGGGATCCCCGACCAATTCCACATGACACGGCAAAGAAAGCGCTCAGAATGGTAAGGGATCCCCGACCAACTCCACATGACACGGCAAAGAAAGCGCTCAGAAAAGGAAGGCTTTAGACCAACCATCGCGTCCTGTTCCGCCGCCCCTGATGACAATTTCGTCTGTCCAATCTTTAGGTCAGACTGAAATAATTCACGAATGCTGAGAGGATCGAAGATCAAGATCTTTAACAGGGGAGAAAATGCTACGGAAACAGAAGAGGAGCATTTATATAGAGCAATGCTGTTCAGTTTTAAATGTCTCTTTAAATTAGACGAATTGTTTTCAGAACAATGTTGATGATTATGAGTTGAGTTTAATTGCTGATTTGCATATTTCAATATACTTATCTATCCATGGCTGCACATATCATAAATTTTTCACCATAAATACAATGTATCCAATTGTTATATATGTATCCATCAAATTGTTGCGATACGGGTAGTGTTACTCTCACCCATCTTGTGTGTGACATCCAGAATTACTACACGCTCTATGTTAATTTATGTGTGTTTCGTTTGCAATGTTTGAAACAGAGTCAGAATGATTCCAAACCGTGTTGATGTTCTATACAATTACTGCTCACGATGTTGTATTTGAGTAACTGATGTTAAATACGAGCCCAATTGTTGCCCTTGTAGTCGAATGTCTGACTATGCGCGGAGATACTATTTTTAATTCGCTACTTTTGATGTTGCAACGCATCACCAGTGGCCCGCTTCTAAAAATCGCGAAACGCAAATGAGGCCGAACCATATGTATAAGAGCGGCTTCTGAAATACATTACAAAATAGTTTTCTCTCGGAAGTTTTCAGCTGTGGCGGTAATTTTGATGTACTTTTTTGTTCAAAAGAACTTGCAAACTCAAAGTGTACCTGAATACTTCATTAAAAAATTAAATCTTTCCATGTGTAGCCTAAACTAAAGGTATACATTGTAGACACCAGAATACCACGAGACAACTCTTGGATAAAGGATCACCAGAATACCACGGGTCAACTCTTGGATAAAGGATCACCAGATTACCACGAGGCAACTCTTCGATAAAAGATCACCAGATCACCACGAGGCAACTCCTGAATAAAAAATCATCCGAATACCACGAGGCAACTCTTGGATAAAGGATAACCAGAATACCACGAGGTAACTCTTAGTTAAAGGATCACCAGAATACCACGAGGCAAATCTAGGATAAAAGATCACCAGATTACCAGGAGGCAACTCTTGGATAAAAGATCTATGTTGAAGGAGCTGTCAAGCTCGAAGCAGGAGGCCCTCAACAGATCTAAGCGGGAGGAAGTCACGTTTTTATTACGGGGGGAGGGGATCATCTTAAGACAATATTGAAGGTGATATAAACGTTATTTATTTTTTTGCAATCTGCAATTATCGTCGGATATCTGTAAACATTTATTTTAGTACAGGGATCATCTCAAAGGGTTTGAATCATTTTTTGATAGATATGGAGTATTTATATATTGTTCTACGACTTAATGTTGCCACACTGATGCTGGTTGCTTTTCACTGTATATTCCTTACCATAAATTACAATATTTTTCAAACTAATATTGAAAATCATGACCTTGCTCAAATTCACAGTTTTCTTGAATAAAATTATATTTCTTTGTCTTTTCAGGTTAATATATATAACAGAAGCGTTACAGTCCTCCAGAAGAGTATGTTCATCAATCATTTTCCTCGACAATAGCGTTTTTAACCTTCTCAAACGACTTGAATAATATTAATAAGCGAAATTGTGTGATATGCTCAAACCCCAAATATTTCAATTTGTGTTTCATTTACTTTGGGTCATTCAAAGAGCTTTGTTTATCAAGTTCCTAATATTTTAGGCACGTGTTAAGCACCTTGTTGTAACTAAGATCTTTACGAGTGCGCACCCACACCTCTCCACGGTATCCAAGCAGCTTGAGCTTTGCGTCCCACTAAAGCACTAGCAAAGCAAAACAAAATGAAATTGCCAAAATCAACAGTCACAAAAAGAATTAAAATACTCATGGGTATCATGTCTACGTGATTGCTTACACTCATTAAAAGCCTCGCACGCGATGTTCAAAGTTCCAAAAGCCTTCAGCCTTTTGAACGATGCGTCCTGCCCCTTCGAAATTTCAGCCAATGAACACGCAGGACAAGGCGTGGTCTTTGGCTGAATCCCGAGGAGGCATGACGGATCGTTCAAAAGGCTAAAGGCTTTCGGGACTTTGAACATCGTGTGCGAGAGCTTTAACATATGCAGCTTCTGCTGATGACAACAACCTAAATTTCGTTCATTTTAATTTCCGGCTGTGTGTTTAGGTTTCTCTGGCAGATAAAATACATAAAAGTGTACAAACGATACTGCTAATTGTTTTTCAGGAATCGTAACATGGCTTTCATTAACAACGTACTTGCTATCAGTACATTGTTCCATATGAATTAAAAAAAAAGCTTGAACATACAACATACAAATTCTTGCGTATTTCATCTGAAATCTTTGAGTCGATCGTAACAATTTTACGAAACACGCCTCAACTCAGAGGCTGGTGTCAATACCCCATTTGGATTGGAATGGAATGTTTACAATTTTAGTATTAATGTCATTCCCGTGCAAGGGCGCCACCCCAAAGGTCATGCAAACTCCTTTTGGACGATTCCATCATCTCCGCAATCTTCATAGCAAATCTTTACGGAGAGTGGCGAGGATATTATTACACGATGATTAACTTTAGCCTTTAGCCTGAACTAAAACCTTTTTCGAGCTATCCACGGTTTCGCTGAAAATGGGTGACCTGTGTGAGGAGCCTTGTGCTCCTGGAAATGAAGTGAACTCTGAACAATCAATACGAAACAGTCTCTATTATTATGAACATTCCATGTTAGAAATAATTCCCTGAGCTTTTCAAGGAGCCCATCTAGTTCTCCTCGAAAATTGTATACACAGCAATGAAAGTTATTTGCCGAAGGCCGAGCTGCTCTAAGAGTCAGTAGTGAATTGAAAGTGTGTAACAACTGTAGTAAGTAGAAAAATAAACAACATAAGTAGGATGTATTATTGAGTTTGTCAAAAAACTACTCTTTTTTTTTTAATCTTTATCATTAGTAAATTAAAATACAAATAATATAAATCTGCGAATTACAGTAAATATTCCTTAATATTCAACGGAAGCGGAGGAGGCTCTTTCACGCCCTCCTGAAGCTACCTCACGACTGCCGTGCCGACCACACCTGAACACCCGAACCCCGGTTCATAACTGAAAATAATTTAATAATTCATCATTCTCATGCAAAACCAATTACTTCAAAGTTGATCTACTGAGTAATGCCCATGAACACATTGTTTGAACATGTTTAAATACAATTTAATTACTCAGAAGAGATTAATAATGCCATTTGTGTAATAATCACAAGCTAGGTCTGCGACGCCGCTTGTTTATGTCGATCTCGATGAAATCCAATCGAAACGTCAGTCGTCTTCTTCTTAATAGTAAAAGAAAATCTTCTGAGATTTAAACTGAAGTCCGATTGCATTTCTGAGGCAGATCGAGAATTAAATTGGATAACATCAAATCGTGCATGCATGGAACCAAGCAGAACGCAATCCGACTGAACGGCAAATAATAGCTTGTGTTCGGCAAAAGAATAACAAGCGTGAACTGACGCAGAATTATATGTTCGCGTCGTATTTACGATGGCATCTTTAATCAGCAATTTTGTTCAACAAATTGTATAAATGATAATAATGTGCTATGACCTAAAAATATTGACACGTAAGAGCTTCAGATCGTGTTACCGATTTCCGCTGATCCCTTTACAGCATAAACGATATTTGTCGTGTGCAAGAAGCTATGGTGTTACAACCTTGGGTGGAAGATAGCGTTCTGAACGATCAGTTGAAAAGCCTACGTCAGGTTTAGTTGCACGTGAACATGTGTTCGTCGTGCGTCTATTAATAAAAGTGATAAGAACAGTAGGATGTAACTGATGGGAGCACGACACTTGTAGAATACATTTATATCGAAGAACTCTAGCATTATCATGTCTACCACCATAACAACGTCATCCACCAATACACTTTTGGTGCAACACAATTCTAGACTAGGCTATGATTATTTAGCTTCAAACTGTTATCGACCTAATTGTTGTATGAGTAACAGAAATAAGTGTTCCGCAATATCAATGTTTTGTCACATTTAATGACTAAAGCATTTCGTGAAAATATTCTTTACTAAAAAATTTAAACTATCCAGCACACCTGCCAAGCTCATACATCTTAAATATGCCGTAATTATTCGAGGGCCACGAGTCCCGGCACTCCTCCTCCGGCGTCAGCCTTCAGCCTTGAGGCCAAGTCCTCGAGCTGAGTCCTGATGGACTCTGCTAAGGATGAATCCCTTCGTGAACGGTTCAAGGCTCCGCTACCGGGGTAAAGTGAGGGACAAGGAAATGGAAGGCGCATTTAATGGCTGACATTACAATCCCTATAAGGTGAAGGTATTAAATTTAGGTATTACGGTGCGCGTTAAAAGATAAAGTAAGTAAAGCGCCTTCGATTGAAAATGTCCTGGTTCTGTTCCTATTAATGTGCTGTCAGAACTCTCTGTTTCCAGGCATTATTGTAATCATTTGTGTTGAGTAATTCAATTTCATTTTGTGCGATTGTATTGTTTCTAGTACTTTTTGGTACATCACTTCACCTCATCTGTACGACCTAATCCGCAGTAACTCGACAGTGCACGAACAGACCCCTTGGATGAATGTCATTGCACGATGGCTGTGATCGAATGGATCGCCGATGTTGACCCAATGTCTGCACCCATGCGTTTTTTGGACATGAAGGGCTAACTAATACCTCAAAATGCTTACCAAATACCGGAGCTAATATGCGTATTCAAGCTTGGAACTGCGAAAAGGTGTCTGATAGTGAAACAACAAGCAGGGTAGGCAGGATTGCACCAACCATTAAGGTGTCTGATGGTGAGACAACAAGCAGGGCAGGCAGGATTGCACCAACTATTAAGGTGTCTGATGGTGAGACAACAAGCAGGGCAGGCAGGATTGCACCAACTATTAAGGTGTCTGATAGTGAGACAACAAGCAGGGTAGGCAGGATTGCACCAACCATTAAGGTGTCTAATAGTGAGACAACAAGCAGGGCAGGCAGGATTGCACCAACCATTATGTTGTCTGATAGTGAGACAACAAGCAGGGCAGGCAGGATTGCACCAACCATTAAGGTGTCTGATAGTGAGACAACGAGCAGCGCAGGCAGGATTGCACCAACTATTAGGCGTTTTTTGGAAAACTCTTTAGGACTTCTTGACCACGATGAACACGGTCATAAAATAATGACGGACCTACACGCAATACTTCTGTAACCATTGATAAGTTCCTGAAATGTTCCGCACGCTGCTTACGGAAGTTCCGCACGCTGCTTACGGAAGCTTCACGATAGCATTCACGATTTTTAAGTGTATTCCATTTCATTATTGCTTTATTGAGAAATACTTATGCTATCATTTAAGGAATAAAATGAACCACATGTTCGATCAATTTAAAAAGGTTCTGGAGTATCCTGAATATAGAGAGTTTATTGCTGTCCGTTGAAGTCCATTCGATATTTTATAGAAATTATTAATACGGTGCGTTGATGAAATCCTCATATGAGATATAAATAAATTATGTTTAGGAGAAAGATAACAACGTTAATTAATAATAGACTGTTTTTTTATTTGATTTTTCATATAATTGTTTCATTTATTAATACACGACCTCTCTTCCGACCTCTCTTCACGCCTCTCTTCTGACCTCTCATCACGACCTCTCTTCACGACCTCTCTTCACGACCTCTCTTCACGACATCTCTTCACGACCTCTCTTCTGACTTCTTTTAACGACCTCACTTCAGACCTCTCTTCACGACCTCTCTTCAAGACCTTTCTTCTGACCTCTCTTCACGACTTCTCTTCTGACCTCTTTTCACAATCTCTCTTCTGACCTCTCTTCACAACCTTTTTTCTGATCTCTCTTCACGACCTCTCTTTTGACCTCGCTTCACGACCTCTATTCTGACCTCTCTTCATGACCTCTCTTCACGACCTCTCTTCTCGACCTCTCTTCCCGACCTCTCTTCACGACCTCTCTTCACGACCTCTTTTCTGACCTCTCTTCACGACCTCTCTTCTGACCTCTCTTCACAACCTCTCTTCTTCTACTCGGATGGAATAAATACGGCAATGTTCTATTTTTCTTCCTCTGGTGGATGAACATGTTCCACTCTAACATCACTCAAGTGGAGGGGCTGGAAGAAAAATTTGTATTGTATTGTTAATTCTAATTTTCGCACAATTTTTATAAGATGAATACTAATAATGCAGATTAATGACGGTTTTTGCGTTCGGTGATCGTAGCATGGGCTTAGAATTCGGACTGGAGCTTTGATCGGGATACAAATATATTATTATAATGGCACTATGCACACTGCGTCATCCAGTGTCTATTTGAAATGTTGGCCCAATTAGGATCGATGGAACAATTCACTGTCAACAGTTCCCTGTCAACAATTATCAGTCAACAATTCACTGTCAAAAATTCACTGTCAACAATTCAATGTCAACCATTCCCTGTCAACAATTCTCTGTCAACAATTCACTGTCAACAATTCCCTGTCAACAATTCACACTCATCAATTCACTGTCACCAATTCACTGGCAATCATTCAGTGCCAATATATATAATTCACTTTCTTCTTCAAATATCAGGATCAACACAACTGTTTCTTATTTAAAAAAATCTAAGTATCATAATGCAAGGACTTTCAATATTCTTCCTGCTTTTATTGCTACTCTTAATGGTACTGAGATTCCAACAATGCGAAGCTATGCAACTGTTCTGAATACCATTAGCAGACCAATTTTAATTTCTGATTAGTAATTCCATACTGGCCTATTCAATAAATTGAGTATTGAGAGAACAGCTGTTTAACATCAACTATACAACAACAAAGGTGCTTTCAGTAGAGATTAGGTTCAGTAGCTACGTTCGGCATAATAAAACGCACTCCAACTCTGCCAACGGCTCAGAGTTTCGTTGAGAAGTTCAGTGAAGTAACGCCTATAATTGTCACCATTCAGTCTGGATTAAAGGATACATCAGCTGTTGCCTACTCCAGTTGTGCTGAATAAACCTTTGTAAGTAGAGATGTTTGTTCACGGCCCTCAGCAGCAATTCGACCTGGCAGTTCGGGGGTGGCAAGTGGCACTGTAACCGTGATGCGAGGTAAGGCACAGGAGCCGAGCGCTGTACGAACAACATTGTGATGGATTACTTTATCAGACCAGCTTAAGGAAGTCACTCTCTCCACCAGAATGACTTCATCAGACCAGCTTAAGGAAGTCACTCTCTCCACCAGAATGACTTCATCAGACCAGCTTAAGGAAGTCACTCTATCCACCAGAATTACTTCATCAGACCAGCTTAAGGAAGTCACTCTCTTCACCAGAATTACTTTATCAGACCAGCTTAAGGAAGTCACTCTATCCACCAAAATTACTTTATCAGACCAGCTTAAGGAAGTCATTTTCTCCACCAGAACTTCTTTATCATATCAGCTTAGGGAAGTCACTTTCTCCACCAGAATTACTTTATCAGACCAGCTTAAAGGAAGTCACTCTCTCCACCAGAATTACTTCATCAGACCAGCTGAAGGAAGTCAATGTCTTAACCAGAATTACTTCATCATACCAGCTTAAGGGAGTCAATCTCTCCACCAGAATTACTTTATCGGACCAGCTTAAGGAAGTCACTCTCTCCATCAGAATTACTTTATCCGACCAGCTTAAGGAAGTCACTCTCTCCATCAGAATTACTACATCAGACCAGCTTAAGGAAGTCACTGTCTCCACCAGAAATTCTTTATCAGACCAGCTTAAGGAAGTCACTCTCTGCACCAGAATTACTTTATCAGACCAGCTTAAATAATTCCTTCTCTCCACCAAAATTACTTTATCAGACCAGCTTAAGGAAGTCACTCTCTTCACCAGAATTACTTTATCAGACCAGCTTGATGAAGTCACTCTCTCCAACAGAATTACTTTATCAGACCAGCTTAAGGAAATCACTCACTCCACCAAAATTAATTTATCGGACCAGCGTAAGGAAGTCACTCTCTCCACCAGAATTACTTTATCATACCAGCTTAAGGAAGTCACTCTCTCCACCAGAATTACTTTATCGGACCAGCTTAAGGAAGTCAATCTCTCCACCAGAATTACTTTATCAGACCAGCTTAAGGAAGTCACTGTCTTCACCAGAATTACTTCATCATACAAGCTTAAGGAAGTCACTCTCTCCACCAGAATTACTTTATCATACCAGCTTAAAGAAGTCACTCTCTCCACCAGAATTACTTCATCAGACCAGCTTAAAGAAGTCCCTCACTCCATCAAAATTAATTTATCATACCAGCTTAGGGAATTCACTCTCTCCACCAGAATTACTTTATCGGACCAACTTAGAAAGTCACTCTCTCCACCAGAATTCCTCTATCAGACCAGCTTAAGGAAGTCACTCTCTCCACCAGCATTACTTTTCCAGACCAGCTTAAGGAAGTCACTCTCTCCACCAGAATTACTTTATCAGACCAGCTTAAGGAAATCACTCTCTCCATCAGAATCACTTTATCATACCAGCTTAAGGAAGTCACTCTCTCCACCAGAATTACTTCATCAGACCAGCTGAAGGAAGTCACTGTCTTAACCAGAATTACTTCATCATACCAGCTTAAGGAAGTCACTCTCTCCACCAGAATTACTTTATCGGACCAGCTTAAGGATGTCACTCTCTCCACCAGAATTACTTCATCAAACCAGCTTAAGGAAGTTCATCTCTCCACCAGAATTACTTTATCGGACCAACTTAGCAAGTCACTCTCTCCACCAAAATTACTTTATCAGACCAGCTTAAGGAAGTCACTCTCTCCACCAGAATTACTTTATCAGACCAGCTTAAGGAAGTCACTCTCTCCACCAGAATTACTTTATCAGACCAGCTTAAGGAAGTCACTCTCTCCATCAGAATTACTTCATCATACCAGCTTTAGGAAGTCACTCTCTCTACCAGAATTACTTTATCAGACCAGCTTAAGGAAATCACTCTATCACCCAAAATTACTTTATCAGACCAGCTTACGGAAGTCATTTTCTCCACCAGAATAGCTTTATCATATCAGCTTGAGGATCTCACTTTCTCCACCAGAATTACTTTATAAGACCAGCTTATGGAAGTCACTCTCTCCACCAGAATTACTTCATCAGACCAGCTTTAGGAAGTCACTGTCTTAACCAGAATTACTTCATCATACCAGCTTAAGGAAGTCACTCTCTCCACCAGAATTACTTTATCGGACCAGCTTAAGGAAGTCACTCTCTCCACCAGAATTACTTTATCCGACCAGCTTGAGGAAGACACTCTCTCCATCAGAATTACTACATCAGACCAGCTTAAGGAAGTCACTGTCTCCAACATAAATTCTTTATCAGGCCAGCTTAAGGAAGTCACTCTCTCCACCAGAATTACTTTATCAGACCAGCTTAGAGAATTCCCTCTCTCCACCAGAATTACTTAATCAGACCAGCTTAAGGAAGTCACTCTCTCCAACAGAATTACTTTATCAGACCAGCTTAATGAAGTCACTCTCTCCACCAGAATTACTTTATAAGATCAGCTTAAGGAAATCACTCGCTCCACCAAAATTACTTTATCGACCCGCTCAAGGAAGTCACTCTCTCCACCAGAATTACTTTATCAAACCAGCTTAAGGAAGTCACTCTCTCCACCAGAATTACTTTATCGGACCAGCTTAAGGAAGTCACTCTCTCCACCAGACCTACTTTATCGGACCAGCTTAGAAAGTCACTCTCTCCACCAGAATTACTTTATCAGACCAGCTTAAGGAAGTCACTCTCTCCACCCGAAATAATTTATCAGACCAGCTTAAGTAAGGCACTCTCTCCACCGGAATTTCTTTATCAGACCAGCTTAAGGAAGTCACTCTCTCCACCAGAATTACTTCATCAGACCAGCTTTAGGAAGTCACACTCTCCATCAGAATTACTTTATCGGACCAACTTAGAAAGTCACCCTCTCCACAAGAATGACTTCATCAGACCAGCTCAAGGAAGTCACTCTATCCACCAGAATTACCTCATCAGACCAGCTTAAGGAAGTCACTCTCTTCACAAGAATTATTTTATCAGATCAGCTTAAGGAAGTCACTCTATCCACCAGAATAACTTTATCAGACCAGCTTAATGAAGTCACTCTCTCCACCAGAAGTACTTTATCATACCAGCTTAAAGAAGTCACTCTCTCCACCAGAATTACTTCATCAGACCAGCTTAAGGAAGTCCCTCTCTCCATCAAAATTACTTTATCAAACCAGCTCAAGGAAGTCACTTTCTCCACCACAAGTACTTCATAATACCAGCTTGAGGAAGTCACTCTCTCCACCAGAATTACTTCATCAGACCAGCTTAATGAAGTCCCTCTCTCCACCAGAATTACTTTATCAGACCAGCTTAAGGAAGTCACTCCCTCCACCAGAATCACTTTATCAGACCAGCTTAAGGAAGTCACTCTCTCCATCAGAATTACTTTATCATACCAGCTAAAGGAAGTCACTCTCTTCACCAGAATTACTTTATCAGACCAGCTTCAGGAAGTCACTCTATCCACCAGAATAACTTTATCAGACCAGCTTAATGAAGTCACTCTCTCCACCAGAATTACTTTATCATACCAGCTTAAAGAAGTCACTCTATCCACCAGAATAACTTTATCAGACCAGCTTAATGAAGTCACACTCTCCACCAGAATTACTTCATCATACCAGCTTAAAGAAGTCACTCTCTCCACCAGAATTACTTCATCAGACCAGCTTAAGGAAGTCCCTCTCTCCATCAAAATTACTTTATCAAACCAGCTCAAGGAAGTCACTCTCTCCACCAGAATAACTTTATCGGACCAACTTAGAAAAGCACTCTCTGCACCAGAATTACTTTATCAGACCAGCTTAAGGAAGTCACTCTCTCCACTAGAATTACTGTATCAGACCAGCTTAAGGAAGTCACTCTCTCCACCAGAATCACTTTATCAGACCAGCTTAAGGAAGTCACTCTCTCCATCAGAATTACTTTATCATACCAGATTAAGGAAGTCACTCTCTCCACCAGAATTACTTTATCAGACCAGCTTCAGGAAGTCACTCTATCCACCAGAATTACTTTATCAGACCAGCTTACGGAAGTCATTTTCTCCACCAGAATTACTTTATCATATTAGATCAAGGAAGTCACTTTCTCCACCAGAAGTACTTCATAAGACCAGCTTGAGGAAGTCACTCTCTCCACCAGAATTACTTCATCAGACCAGCTTAATGAAGTCCCTCTCTCCATCAAAATTACTTTATCAAACCAGCTTAGGGAAGTCACTCTCTCCACCAGAATTACTTTATAGGACCAACTTAGAAAAACACTCTCTGCACCAGAATTACTTTATCAGACCAGCTTAAGGAAGTCCATCTCTCCACCAGAATTACTTTATCAGACCAGCTTAAGGAAGTCACTCCCTCCACCAGAATCATTTTATCAGACCAGCTTAAGGAAGTCACTCTCTCCATCAGAATTACTTTATCATACCAGCTAAAGGAAGTCACTCTCTTCACCAGAATTACTTTATCAGACCGGCTTCAGGAAGTCACTCTATCCACCAGAATAACTTTATCAGACCAGCTTAATGAAGTCACTCTCTCCACCAGAATTACTTTATCTTACCAGCTTAAAGAAGTCACTCTCTCCACCAGAATTACTTCATCAGACCAGCTTAAGGAAGTCCCTCTCTCCATCAAAATTACTTTATCAAACCAGCTTAAGGAAGTCACTCTCGCCACAAGAATTACTTTATCGGACCAACTTAGAAAAACACTCTCTGCACCAGAATTACTTTATCCGACCAGCTTAAGGAAGCCACTCTCTCCATCAGAATTACTACATCAGACCAGCTTGAGGAAGTCACTGTCTCCACCAGAATTTCTTTATCAGACCAGCTTAAGGAAGTCACTCTCTCCACCAGAATTACTTCATCAGACCAGCTTAAGGAAGTCACTCTCTCCACCAGAATTACTTTATCA
>SDVV010003134.1:0-21802 GCA_016164225.1 Gammarus roeselii | reverse complement strand
CCAACGTAACAATTGAGCAGCGGGGAACGAGGGGAGTGTTATTGAGCGTCTCAAGGAGTGGTGTAGCCAACGTAACAATTGAGCAGCGGGGAACAAGGTGAGTGTTATTGAGCGTCGCAAGGAGTGGTGTAACCAACGTAACAATTGAACAGCGGGGAACGAGGGGAGTGTTATTGAGCGTCTCAAGGAGTGGTGTAACCAACGTAACAATTGAGCAGCGGGGAACAAGGTGAGTGTTATTGAGCGTCGCAAGGAGTGGTGTAACCAACGTAACAATTGAGCAGCGGGGAACGAGGGGAGTGTTATTGAGCGTCGCAAGGAGTGGTCTAACCAACGTAACAATTGAGCAGCGGAGAACAAGGTGAGTGTTATTGAGCGTCGCAAAGAGTGGTGTAACCAACGTAACAATTGAACAGCGGGGAACAAGGGGAGTGTTATTGAGCGTCGCAAGGAGTGGTGTAGCCAACGTAACAATTGAGCAGCGGGGAACAAGGGGAGTGTTATTGAGCGTCGCAAGGAGTGGTGTAACCAACGTAACAATTGAGCAGCGGGGAACAAGGGGAGTGTTACTGAGCGTCGCAAGGAGTGGTGTAACCAACGTAACAATTGAGAAGCGGGGAACAAGGTGAGTGTCATTGAGCGTCGCAAGGAGTGGTCTAACCAACGTGACAACCAACGTAACAATTGAGCAGCGGGAAACAATGGGAGTGTTATTGAGCGTCGCAAGGAGTGGTCTAACCAACGTAACAATTGAGCAGCGGGGAACAAGGGGAGTGTTACTGAGCGTCGCAAGAAGTGGTGTAACTAACGTAACAATTGAACAGCGGGGAACAAGAGGAGTGTTATTGAGCGTCGCAAGGAGTGGTGTAGCCAACGTAACAATTGAGCAGCGAGGAACAAGGGGAGTGTTATTGAGCGTCGCAAGGAGTGGTGTAACCAACGTAACAATTGAGCAGCGGAAAACAAGGCGACTGTTATTTAGTCCTAATTATCTTAGCACTTTTAGAGTCCTACTTATAATCAAGTTTATGTTAGGAGACTGCCTGGAGCAGTTTGTATTTACGGTCGTTTGATTCGATAGTCCTACGTGGAGCTGGATCTTGAAGTGTAGGTTTGGGCAGTGATATCATTTGATCCTGACCACTCGTTGCATTGCATGGCAGTTTACATTCCTAGGGTATAATTACGGGTGGGAATGCTCGTTTCTAATAGCCGGAGTCTTTTCACGGACGATTACACTCGTTATTACTTTCAAGATGGTCGTGAACGATCTTAAACGCACGATAATGAACTTGAACACTTGGATTGCTCGGTGCAATTATCTTACCCGATTTAACGTTACTGAGCGTTCTCCGTCCCAGGTAAAGCTGCAAGTGAAAGACTTATTTTCACCAACAACGTTTCCGAAGGGGCTGGGGAGCAGCAAGTTTTGCTCGGGTCATCTGAATCCTGTGCAGGAGCTGTACATATCGCTTGGCTGACTGATTGAAACCGTGTGTAGAAATCTGAAGGAGGTGCAAGCACAAATAAAAATAGGAAGATCTGATGGAGGAGCAAGTACAAATAGTAATATTAAGAAAGGCTTGACTAGGGGTGAATTTTTTCAGTGTTTCAATGCTTACAATTTGTTTATCATATTATCAAACAAATATAATAATGTAATTTTGAAGTATATTGCTCTGAATTGTAACTTTATGTAGAGTTAACCAACAAATTTTCCACTGATTTAGTACAACATACGCTAGAAGAATTTTCTAGCGAGCTTCCTGCTCCTATCCCAGTTGTGGTCAGGATTTACCTTATCCTTTTGTTTTTACCCGACCGTTTTGAAACAACTTCACTATGTTGATTTTAAATCTTGAACTTTACCATCTTCTGAGACTGGAATTCTATATCTTGCATAACTTGTCACAAAATGACAAACTGGATCATAATAAGAACAACGTAATTCTGTCAGAATAAAGACTGTACCTATTGATCGTTTAATTGCATTATTTTAAGACATACACCTTATTTTATGGTTAAGTGGGCGCGGCCATCTTGGTGGTCCAAACACTCCTCGTCACAGTTGCTAAGTCATCAGGGTCTCTATTTTCTACAAATAAGTACCTTAATTCCCTATCTTTGAGTAGTAGGTTAGTCTACAACTATCACTACGTCACTATAACGAACTAGTCGTTGAGTCTTAATCTAAAATTTAGCGTCACATTGCTGGTATCTTCCAGGTTTGTATCTTCTTATCCTGTTCTAGGACACTTCACGGAGCTACAGGTCTGCGCCCTACAACAGAGAAAATCAACTGCCCTATTTTTCCCGCAAGGGGAGGACCAGAGCACGACAACCCCCTCCGGCGGTTGCCATGTACTTCGTTTACTTTTTGACCAGCCGGGAAGCTTACTGAAATGTTCTCGGCTACTGCATTATACAATAATTTACATTATATCACATGAAGTGATTTACCATCGATCATTACTTATACGTTTTACTTCAATCCCATTTATTGCCTATCAAGATATTTAAAAGCATGCAGCGTTGGCAAGCGAAACAAGGACAAGGCGAGAGAGGGGGTGAGAGTCGAGTGTGGTCCCACGCCTCTCATGTGGCCCAGGCATGTCTAGAAACACCGCTGGAAACATTCCGATGAACCGCACATACGTTTATACAAATGGAATGTCTCAGTTGGCAGGGTATATGAAATGTTTCCCACACACTCCTAGCAGAGAGGAAGGCGCATTATCACTTATTGTAGTTGATTGGCAATACGCCGACGGGCGGCCTGGGCTGCCTTCCGAGATGGTCGGGGAGCCTTTAGCTCATTTGCACCAGTGGGAATGGGAATATCCCTAGTGCTGTTGACGATGGAATGCGCGTCGTTTTCAAGGTCGGTGCTTACTTGATGTGGCGACGTCAAGTCTTGACTCTGCGACTCTGGTGGAATCTCAATGGGTTCCACCGCTTGCACCTCTAGTGGATACATCAGAGTCACCGGTCGACCGATGGTGCCTCCACGAGTTTTGAGTTTCACGCTTCTCACGTGACCGTCTTTACCTGCGTGGGTCTCGATGATCCTACCCAGACTCCATAGCAGTATGGGGCCCTCGTCGTGGATCTGAACTATGTCACCCACCTTCGGGGCAATGACTTCCCTGACTTCCACGGCATGATGCCACAGAATGGTTAGGTATTCCTTTCTAAGCCTTATATGGAATGATGCAGATTCTTCTGGGCGGTTCTCAGACACCGTGTTAGAAGCTCTAGTGTTGCCACTGGCGCGCTGTACAAACGATATCCGAGCATCAGCTGGGATTGCGTGAGGGGTTGATAGTCATCAACTGAGTCGGAGATAGAAGTTATCGGACTATCATTGAAGTCGCTTCTATCTCGCAGAGTACGGTGTGTAGCTCATCTTCCGTCACCATGGCTCTGTGTGATATTTTCTGTAGACAAAGCTTGACCATCTTCACGATCTTCTCGAAGAAACCTCCAAACCAAGGGGCTTTGCTAGGGTTGAAATGCCACTTGCATTTGCTTTGATTTAGAGTACTCCAAACCCTGTGATGTTCCTCCCAAGACTGGAGTATTTTAGCGGAGCTCACAAAGTTCGATCCATTGTACTAATTAACATTTGGAAATAGGAGCGACGAGCAGAAAACCGTTGAAGATTTCTGAAGAAGGCTTCTGCAGACAGATCCTTAGGAACCTCCAAGTGTACTGCCCTGGTAGATTCACACGTGTACAGTGCAATGTACCGTTTTTCGATTCGTGCTCCCTCTTTCACATAAAGGGGACCGGCATAAACCACACCTGTTAGAGCGAATAGGCGAGATTGACTTACCCTGTACCCTTGAATAGTAAAGGTTGGTGGTCCACGTTAATGTGCCCCACGTTCTCTTCTGCACTGCATGCAATTCCTTATTGCTTCCTTGGTTTTCTGCCTAACCCTAGGGATCCACCATCGTTGACGTAGGCTGGCCACGACGTGGTTTATTCCTATGTGGTGCTTGGAAATTGTGTGCTTCAATGATAATTTTTGTAATCCGATGATTGGTAGGTAGCAGGATTAGATACTTAACAGAGTCCTCAATCTTGGCCTCTGTGATCCTGCTCAACACCACTAGCTTATCAGCCTTGATGCTTAAATTTAAATGCTTCATTAACGGATTGATACACTTGGGACTTGGTTTGCGAATGAATGTTATCTCCTCCTCAAACTCCTCCCTTTGGAGTTCTTTTACGACCCAATCTTCGGCCCATTCCATATCATTGAGTGTCAATTTTTGTTCGTTAGCTTGTTTCTTTGACCTTCTATTGTTCTTACCTTGTTTTCTCACCTTCAATTTCAGACACTCATTATACCTCTTTACCCACCCATAGGTGGTTATTAATTTTTTGAACGTGCTACATCTGTTGGCTACTGATAGTAGGTAAGACTCTGGGGTGGTAGCTCTTCTGCACTATTTAGTGTCACACTTTGCACCTGTGCAGGAAAGTTTTCCTACTCCTGGAGTTCCGTTATAGTCTTTGGCCCATGCCACCACAGGTGGCTCGACTTGAGCTTCCTCGGGTTGATTCCTCAAGTTATCTAGTCAGCATGGTTTTCAATTGTGTGAACATAATGCCAATTAGCGTTGGGAACAATTTTTTTGATGTCTGTCTCCTTGTTCTGCATGTAAGCTTCTAATGAGCCTGTTGAGTGTATCCAGCCCAGTGCCACTTGACTGTCTGACCACATGTGTATGGCTTCAAGATCTACTTCATTTCCATAGGCTTCACATACATATTTGGTGAGCCTTGCTCCAAGTAGAACTGCTGTCAGCTCCAGTCTGGGAACAGAAAGAGTCTTCTTGGGTGCAATCAGTTCTTTTGCCATCAATAATGTGGCCTTACCTTCACTGACTCCATACACAGCTCCTCCATATGCTTCTGTGGAAGCATCTACAAAAGTGTGTAGGGTCATTGATTTTCCTATCTCAGAGTTGCGTTCGACAGGTATGTCACCCATCTTGGTGAACTCTCCTTTAATTTTTCTCATTTGATTGCAATGGCTTTGAGGAGATCCTCATCCTAATCTACCCTTAACAGTCATATTTCCTTCATTAAGAACTTTGCCTTGATGGTGATGGGAGTCATAAATCCAAGAGGATCAAATTGTGCAGCTAATCCTCAGAGAATGATTCTCTTCGCTAGCTTACCTTATTCTAACTCTCTAGGAGCCACCATCAAGGTGCCCTGTACAGTGTCCCATCTGAGTCCTAAAACTGGAACAATAAGTCTGGCATCTGATTCACCTTCTTCCTCTATCAGTTCCTTGAGTTCTGGGTCATTGGCAGCCCATTCATGGAGGTTGAGTCCAGCGTTACCCAGAATTTCTTGAATGAACCCTGAAATTCTTGTAGTTCTGCCGCTGTTGATGCAGTTACTAATAAATTGTTATCATATATATTTATTTTGATCTTGTCTGTTATGTCCTTTTGCCCACCAAACTTTTTTAAGTGGTGATCAATTGGTGCATTCAAGATGAATTGTGAGAAGGTGGCTCCAAAAAGGATGACTTTGAAACGATAGGTGTCTATGGGGCTGTCAGAATCCATGTTATCTCTGGGCCATAAAAATTTCGTGAAGTCTCTGTCCTGTTCATCTTAACCTACCATCAAGAATGCATTTGCAATGTCAGAACAGGCAGCTAGTGACCCCAATCTGAATCGCATTAACATCCGAGGTAACTTTGGGACCATGGATGGTCCTGGGTACAAAGAATCCTTTAGACTTACTGCATCATTATGTGGTTTTGCTGAACAATCAAAAACCACACGTAACGGTGGTGTTGGAGATTCTTTTCTTACAGCGTAATGAGGTAGGTAGTAGCATGCATCTGGTGGCTTTATGTCACTTATCCTTTCGATGAATCCTCTTTGTTGTTGCTCCTGCATAACACTGTCATAGTGCTTTAACAGTTCAGTTTCTTTTCTCAGACGCTTGAGATTGCTCACCAGCCTTCCTTGGGCCAACCGATAATTGATTGGCAGGGTGGGATGAGCCGCCTTCTATGGCAATCTTGCTACGTATTTGCCCTCTGAGAATCGGATGCTGTTGTTGAATTGCTCTAGAACTGCTTTATCATCCGGGTGTGCTTCTTCCGGTGATATCCCTATTGTGTCCAAACACCACAATAGGTCAACATTATTTTCTGCTTCTTTGTCTGACACTGCTACTTTAAGTGCAGTTATCACATTGATTTGAGTGTTGTCTTGAAATTCCTTAATGGGACCTAACAGTAGATCTCCTAACTTTGATGATATTATTGGTATTCCTTCATCCTGTTTTTTAGGGGAAAAAAATCACAGTCAAGGACAGCCAAGGTGCATATCAACTGGGTAGTGGACTGTATTTTCAAACTTGTCAGCCAATTTGCGTCCCTTGGCTTTGAGGTGAGTGGCTAGTTCACTGACCCCACTCATGTCAAGTCGATCGGCTAAAGTGTCGACTACAATCACTTACTTGGAGATGTTTTCATTCGTCGACACTTCTATGGTGACATTCTTTATTTCATACCGTTCTTCAGTTCCTTCGCTGTTGAAACCGTCAATTGTCAGGGTGGTAAGTCGACATGTAGTGTCATCATTGCTCAAGATTCCTCTTTTGATGAAGGACCTCTGAGCTTTGGTCGAACAAGGCTCTTACGAGTTTTATACCATCCTATGTTTTCAAACTAACCAAAGCTGTGGGTAGGGCGGTTGCCTTACCACACCCGCTGCTAGTGCATTTATTGTAGCTACACTAGTGGGAGTGTTGCCCAAAGAGCTGGTAGCTGCGGCAGCTGTAGACTTTGCATTGCTTGATGCTGGCTTGTTTTCATTTCGTTCAGTTCTTACAGGATGGTGCCTTCTCAGATCACTCAGCAGAACGGGGGCCCGACTTCAGGCATTTGAAGCACAATCTCAACTCAGATTACCCGAGTTTTTCTCTCTTCGTCAGCGATAGAGAGAATGATCTTCAGCACAAAATATGCATCCAGATGTTCCTACTTGGAAGGATCCCACAGTTGACTGGGGTTCTTGGGTATTTCCATCAGATGGTCTAGAATGCTGTCCATTGGAATAGCTTCTTAAACCTCTTTGATAGTTTGGCTTCTGGCTTCCGTTTACCTGTGGCTTGAAGTCAGTCTCACAGTTCTCAAGTCTAGTGATCTATGACATAAGTGCGTTTCGGAAATCAGCCAAACTCCATGCAGCATCTGGGCCTCTCCCCCTACTGCAGGCTTTTTTGATCCTTGATGGTTGTTTGCGCCAGATTCGGTGTACTGTTAATGAGAAACTGTGCCTGCAGTCATTGAAGTCTACTCCTGCTGTCTTCAGATAACAAATGTTTACGTCCGCCTTGAACCTGTCTTCTCGCAGAGATGAAATTGAATCAGTAGGAGCTGGAAGATCATCAAGTGCATCCTGATGTGTAATCCTTATGCGATCCTCGTTCCCATACAGCTTCTTCAGCATTGCAACTGCCAGTGGGTAGGACTTATTTGTGGGAGCGAACCCAGCTAGTTTATTTTTTTGCAGCGCCTTCCAGCTTGCTTTGCAGGTATTGAAACTTTTCAGAGGGTTCTAGTTGATCATTTTCATGGACGGTTCTGAAACTTTGCCAGAATGAGGTGAACATGAGCATGTTCCCTGAGAAATCTAGCATCTCTTGAGTAGATAGCTTGACTCTCACACTTCTGAGGGAAGAATTGCTTACCATTGCAGCAGATTCACTAATTGGTGCTGGCTGCGCTTCAATTCTTAACCTTCTGACCTTTGCTAGGGTGATGTTCAAGGGTTCCAATGACTCATCATTTTCGTCCTCAGGTTGAAAATTTGCTTCTTGAGGAATGTCATTATCCTCATTAACAACTTCAAGCATCTGCTTACGCAGTGCACGCGCGTCGTCTAAACATGCTCCCGCAGTGGTCAGATAACAATTCAATGTGTCCTGATTCTCTGCCTCAATGAATGGAACATGTTCGCAGCACATTTCAATTTTATTTTTAATCTTTGTGACTTTGCCTCGCAAGCGGGTACGCAAAGTCACATGTCGCTGATATTCTACATTTCTTTTCGTTTTGAAATCCAGATTTTACAACAATAAATAAAATTTCACAGTAGAAATAGTTTTAATTCTTCCTTGTTGAGACTTATCTCAACCCATTTGAATTAATTTCATAGGGTTATTTAGCTTTTCTTACAACAGACAATATTTTATTGTCCGTGACTTTATAACTGGTAACTAATTTCCAAAGTGAAAAACCCTCAAAAAGCTAACAAGAATGGACTGGCAACAATAACGTCCGTTATTTGTCAATCACTCCTGCCGCAGTTTTCGAGAATTGTTCATCTGAAAATTGTCCCCTTCCTTCATTCATGAATCAATGCAATTTAACTCAAGGACTACTTTGTCCTTTCCAGTTGACTTGCAATGTCATTCTTTTGCTACAATGGTACTCACACAATTAAAAATTTGAGGACCACTTTAGTCCTATTTACCTAATTTTGCTTCCTGAAATGCAGCTACTTTAAGAAATCTTACGCACTTCAATTTGCACAAATTATTTTGAATAAGGACTTACCTTGTTCCAAATAACCTGCATCTTCATAAATTGTAATCGTACAAATTTCACAAAAATTAAATTTGAGGACCAGTTTAGTCCTAAAATGATAATTCATATCACAATTACCTTATGGATCAACCTTGCTTTATTCAAGACAATTTTGCATGCCAAGAACGCTTCACAACTTCTTAGCCTCGCCCACAATGAATTTATTTCAATTCAAATTGGGTGATCAATGGCTTTGTTTTCTCATCCTGGAAAGCACAAAATATTTTGAGAGCACACTTTTGCCCTATTTAAATATATTCCCCCACCAGTGATGATATTTAACTTCTTCCTGGCTTCATCCAACTTGAATTTGACCTTTTAATACAAATCGGATGGTCAATGGCCTTCTCCTTGCAATAACTGAACAACAAATTGTCTTGAGGAGCCAACTTCTGTCATATTTAAACAATTTGCAATCCATAGTTGCTTTTTCTGTCAAACACTCTATCATAGTTCAAAGGACCAAGTGATCGGGATTTACCTTATCCTTTTATTTTCACCCGACCGTTTTGAAACAACTTCCTTATGTTTATTTTAAATCTTAAACTTTACCATCTTCTGAGACTGGAATTCTATTTCTTGCATAACTTGTCACAAAATTACAAACTGGATCATAATAAGAACAACAGAATCCTGTATGAATCAAGACTGTACCTATTAATCGTTTAATAGCATTATTCTAAGACATTCACCTTATTTTATGGTTAAGTGGGCGTGGCCATCTTGGTGGTCCTAACACTCCTCGTCACAGTTTCTAAGTCATCAGGGTCTCCATTTTCTACAAATAAGTACCTTAATTCCCTATCCTCGAGTAGAAGGTTAGTCTACAATTGTCACTAGGTCACTATAACGAACTAGTCGTTGAGTTTTAATCTAAAATTTAGTGTCACATTGCTGGTATCTTCCAGGTTTGTACCGTCTTATCCTGTTTTAGGACACTTCACGGAGCTACAGGTCTGCTCATTTTACTATAATTTACATTATGTCACATGAAGTGATTTACCATCGATCATTACCTATACGTTTTACTTCATTCTTATTTGTTGCCTATCAAGATATTTAAAAGCAAGCAGCTCCGGCAAGCAAAACAAGGACATGGCGAAAAAGAAGGTGAGGGTCGAGTGTGGTCTCGTTGTAAGCTGATGTAAAAACATTACATATCCGAGCAAAGGAAGTATATCGCCGTTTCATGAGTCGTTGCCACCCCTTGAGACTCAAAGTTATCCCAACAGGCAAACTAAGAGACGAATTCACTGGGCCTTCCGACGAAACATTGTTTTATTCGGAAAATGCTATTCTAATTAATAGTGTATTCATCAAATTCTTCAACACGGTAGCACGTTACGTTCCTCAGAGGGTTTAGGTATTGCCATCCCTATAATATAACAATGTCAGAAGCGAGCAATCAATACTCTGGTCTACTCCCTGCCTTTACTTCCCTCCATCATATGGCCATCATCTCGTATCATCAACCCATCACACGTCAGCAAAGGACATCTACTCGCAGGCAAGTCAGATCCTAGCGCCCTCTCGTCACCCCCAAACAAAAATTCGAACTAAAAATCAACAATCAGTGGCTCCTTATCATCCCCAAACAATTAGCTCCCATGCAACGCTTCTTCAACACGGTCGCAGCAATAGTGTCCCCTCAGCACCTCCTCATCTCTTCTCCCACCCTCCTCCTCCACTCTACACTACTAACACAAATTCGTCTAACTATGCACAGCCCCAATCCTTCCCTTTTGCTCATATTCCCTTACCTCAGCCCAAACTCCAAATCTACATATTCCACTAATCCCTCCCATATATTACCCCCCTCCACCCGTTCTTTCCTCGAGCTCCCATTTTCGTCACCATTCCCTACCGTCAACTCAAACTCCAAAATTACTTATCCCGTCAACCCCTCCCATATATCACCCTCCTCCACCCGTTCATTCCTCTAGCTCCGACTTTCGCTACCATTCCCTACCCTCAGCCCAAATTACAACTTTACCTATCCCGTCAACCCCTACCATATATTACCCCCCTCCACCCGTTCTTTCCTCTAGCTCCCACTTTTGCTACTATTCCTTAACCTCAGCCCAAACTCCAACTCTACCTATGCCACTGATCCCTCCCATATATTACCCTTCCTTCACCCATTCCTTCCTCTAGCGCGGTTCAGCTATCCTCAGCCATGCCTCTCTTCAATCACCGTTCAAAATTTATTTCCCTTGGTTCTGTTCGGTCTCCCCTGCTCCAACGTACCCTCAACAACAAAGAACAGAACCGAAAGCAAGGATATCACAAACATGCAAACAATGCCACTCGAGAATTAGCAACCAGATTCTTAGATAACGTCGTCAGTTAGAAGGTTTCTGAAGAGCATATTAAAAAACTAAATGAGGGTGGTGTTGCTGACACAAGAAACAAAAACCGGATGAACGAATGCCAATGCAGGTGACGGAAAACTTGCAACAATTCCCCAGGAACACCAGCACAGAAACCATTCTCAATGATTTAAGATTAAAAAGACAATCAACACTGGCAGACGGACATCGTATGATCCACGCGGTGAAACGATCCTTAGTAAAACAAACAGGACTCAACGATGAAAACATCTTAGAGAGGATAAAAAACTAGAGAAATGGAGGAATCCTTCAACTACATAAAAGATTACGAAGCCTTCACTGAGAATAAAAAAGAGGATAGGTTCCTCTCCGAGATAGAGAAGTATTCTGAAAACAAAGAGTACAATAGCAGTTACCGCAATTCTCAGCAACGCACTCAAGATACAAATCTCAATCTTTAGATGAAGCAAGCCCGGACATCGTAACGATAACTGTAATTAATCCGACCAACCTTAAGAGTGATGAAGCTGCTCAGTACTCAATATTTGTGACCAAGAAAGAGGACCACTATAGTAGTCTTGCACCAACCCACCCTCTGAAGCTACATTTCGAACAACAAAATATTGCAGCGAAGCAAAACAAGCATGTGAAAACAAATGTGCAGTGTTCCAATTGGTATTCTCCTTTGCAATACGACAATGATACATCCATATTCGATAAAGAGATGCCTCTGCAATCATCCCAAAGTGACACCAACTGTCCTGATAGTAAAAACAAATGTTTAGAGGCACCAACTGTTCAAGCTGGGAGCAACAACCACCCCTCAGCAACCATGCCTGTATATTACCCATCAAAACCTAACTAATATCGTGATTAAACATATAAACGTTATAAGCTTATGAACAAAGATGGATCACATCAAAATGATGATGAAGGAGGACTCAATTGACATTCGATGTCTGACTGAAACCTGGCTGGAATCTGACATTAACACTACCTTCATCGAGATTGACGGCTTCAATGTTTATGGAAAAGATAGAGAAAGGAAAGGAGGTGGAACCGTGATTTATGTGCGAGAAGAATATACCTCTTCTCAAGTAATGCTTAACGATGGCAATGAAGTTGATGACCTTTAGTGAACATTAAGGTACGAAAAAAACAGATCGTTTGTTGTTGGTTCTCTTTACAGACCACCCAAAGCATGTGTACAGTCTTTTCAATACGTCGAAGAAAGATTTTGAGAAGTTGTCCGCTTAGGAAAGACGCTGTACGTTTTGAGAGATTTCAATGATGATCAATTGAAATTGAAATACAACAATGTGAAGCCGATTTTAGACAGCCTCAGGCTGCATCAGCTCATGAAAAGTGCAACAAGAATTACTCCCGAATCCCAAACTGTATTGGATCTGCTCATAAGTAACAATCCGTCTTCCATTGTTACCATAGACGTGGAGCCTAATTCTATCTCGGACCACCATGAAATAAACTGCACCATTAACATCACAAAAGAGGAAAAACAAGTATACAAATAACCTGTCGTACAGAAAGAAATTACGTCGCGGACAATTTCAGAGCACAACTAGTGGCAAACGTCGAGATGATAAAACCGATAAATAGCACGAATAACGCCACAGAGCAAGCCTAATTACTCACAGACTATCTTCTCACAAGTTAATCGCTGTGGTGCCAAAGGAAACTAAAACAATGAAAAACATGCCGGTTAAATGGATTAAAGAAAAACTGCAAAACGAAACTGCACTTACAAAATAACTCAAACGCAGAGCAAAACGAAGCATCACTTGGTTAGAATTATTTCGAATTCAAAATAGAAGAGTGTCAAATGAAAAGTCAGGAGGGCAAAAAATAAATACCATCATGAAGAACTAGAACAGTGCAAAACAACCAAAAAGAAACGTGGAATGTACTGAAAAGAATTGTTCCCTACAAAAAAAGAACACCTCGCCTCCTTATCCGAATACTCAAGCAACTTCAAATAAGTTTAACAACTACTTCGCTTGAGTTGGGAAACAGGTTTTTGGAAAGGTAACCCATGAAGCTCATCAAGGATTACAGAGCGACGCAACAGATACATGGAGTCCAACAGCTTTCGATGGAGACAGTGACCAAGGAGCAAACGTCAAATGGAAACCAAAGCAAGTATCGCAACACGAAGTAAAACGAGTTATTTTGCCTCACACTTCATCCAACGAAATCAAACAAGACCAGCAGTCCGAATGAGTGGTTATATTCCAAGCGTTTCATGAACATTTGAAAAAGATTGTTGTAGCCTAAAGGTTTAGAAAGATTTTGCCTGGCCTATGTTTGAAGGCTTTTAAAGAGAAGAATGAATTAAGGAATGCATGGAGCAAATAACAATTAATACAAAGATAATCTTACCTGGTAACTACATAAAGTAGAGCTTCAACAGGTTTCTTTAGATTGTGCTCCTAACATCGCTCCTGAGAGTTACCATCACATGAAAAAATTGAACACAACTTAAGAGATTTGCTGATGATGTATGAAGCTATAGTTACATTATAATGAGAGAATTTACATACCTACAACAATTTACTGACCAAGTAGGAAGCTATAGTTACATTACAATGAGATAAATTTATAACCAGAATTTGCCAGTTGATATCCAATATTTAGCTAATTGGAACAAAACACTTATATCATGTTAATTATGCACCAAAAATTTAATCAACAGGATTTTTTTACAGAATTCACTGTAACTAATCACTACGCTCCTCAGTTAGCTTAGGAGCTGAAGTCCTTGTGATATTCAAGTAACTCCCAATAGACAATACAAGTTAGCTGCTAATTTAGTAGAATATGAATATAAATAATAATAACTTAGATCAATTTGCATTTTAACACACCCTGCTGTGGCTCAAACATTTAACACACCAATACCTGTCATTCATTAGCTACAATAAGTCATAAGTTGTTTTCCAATAAATGTGTTTTTGATATGTCTTCATTGTACACTCCTACAGTGTTAGCAATACTTGTTTTATATAGTTGCTATTGACAATTATTGTTTCCATTCATTGTAGCAATGGAATAGCTATACATAGCTACCTTAACCATAAGTGCAGTGTCAAGTAGCAAAAAGGTTTGATTATAGCTGGCTAAAAAGTAAATGTGTTAAGGCACAACTCAGTGTGCTAAATTGCAAACCCTTAGGTTGGCAAATTTGTACTCATGACAGATTTTGCCCACTTGGTATTTTATTTTTCTCTGGTTGATATGGTTTGATACGTAGAGAAAATGTTAGTAGTGCCATGCAGATACAGATTATTTCACCAGGAGCTACAATTTTTTTGATAGTTTTCCAGATGCCATTAGTTACTTAACAGTCTATTACTTTTACTGACAACTATCCCAATAATTTGATCTGCAATTTGATTATTTTTGGTTTCCTATGTTTATTTAGTGTAGCTACATGGAAATTGAACAATGGGCAGTTAGTGAAAATTATGATAAATAATTGATGGGCTAGATATGAAGATCCACTATTTATCATCATGCTCACAATTATATATGCCCACACAAGACAGTAAGATGCTAACAGTAGACATGTGGGTTTCAAATGAAAAAAAGGAACACTTGAAACTACATTATATAGGAGTAACTCGAGCAATATTGTTTGTGCACACCATCACATAAATAAAATCACGAAATATGGTCTTCACATTGGTGAAAAAAAAATCTCTGCTGATGGAGACCTTGTGCTTTGCTTTCAAAATTGCTCTTGGTTAATAAAATAGTAAGGGGGACTGAAACTGTTTTTGGTTTTGGTCACTCTGAAAACAGAGCTAACAAAATCGACCAGTAATTACAAAGTGGCATCACAATGACTATATTCATCATTCAACTCAACAGGAACCTTTGCAGGAATCATAAATGGTTAATGTATGAAGTTTTGCATTCAAACATCTGCAATCATTAGCTAATCTTTCCATTATATTTTGTAATGCAGCTTCACAACTGATTTAATGTATGACAACATTAAATCAGTTGTGAAGCTGCGGAAAAATGTAGATCACAAAACGTAACTTCATTGAAGAGCATTTTGATGGATACTTTTATAAGAGAGCACAACTGGAACATCACCTCTCAGTCTCTCGCCTCCAATTGCTGCCAAGTATGCACGAGGAACTGCCAAGATACTACATTTATTGAAAAAAAATGCATAAATGTCAGGTCCGTGCCAATCTCTGCTCCCTCACTCTTCCAAGTCTGGAACATCACCTCAGATCCGATATCATTTTAAATAGTCTAAAATAACGATGAATGTTGTATGTATATTGTATTGGCTGATAGTGGAAAATTATATCTTCTTCACTCCTATTTAACAAGCATCCACAGCCCAGAAGCTGTGTTTTGATGTAAAATAACTAGCAGCAGGGCCCAGTAACCATGACAGAGCATGATGCACTCTTTGGAGTCTGACATTTCCATATTGCTCCTCTATGTATTACAAAATTGAGGCAAGTATTTTCCATTGGCATGTTTATTTTAGTTAAAAAAATACTACATTTTGTTTTAATTGTTACGTTTGATGCATGTCTGACGAACATTCCCGCTATTGGTTGGACCGTGTCATACGGACTGGATTCGAGGGAAGGGTGGTGGAGGTGTGTGTTGTATTGAGGAAAACATAAGGGCGTTGTCGGGCCTAATTGAAGAAATAGTTTTTTAAGCTTGCTAATAAAAAGAAGGAAATGTTAAGCCAAAATCCAAGATATGCTCGTATGTATATGCGGCCGGGTAAGTAAAAGAACCGTCTTGTCGTCGGCAACTCCTCTGAGGAGTAGGTAGAAGGCAAGTTCTGACTGATTTATACGTAAAATAGGTTATTCTTTCCTGGCATGGAAAAAACATAATTATCTAGAAAAAATTATTGTAGTGCAACCTCTAACAACATTTTCACCATTGTGTTCATGAAATACTAGAACAAAGAATGGATAATGTTGGTACATTGAGCACGAGAACCACCAGCAACAGCACCACCAGGAAGGAACCTCAAAGACGCCCAATAAGGCAGCTCGGGCCGCAGGAAAGAGGGAGGCAGTGGCCAGGGCCTCCTGCTGTGCCCTGACAAACGAGGTGCGAGAAGACTGAGTTATGTTGGCAGACCAAAAGGCAGGCGGGGGCATCGTGCCTCTGGCAGCGGCAACAGCTGGACCTGCACATGAGCGACAGTGCATCTGGCAACAGACCGGCACCGGGTGCCGCTTAGGTAGTCAGGTATAACCATGCCAGAATCGCCATTTCCACCGAACCGTAACTGTTTAAAAGACGTGATGATATTCCGGACACTAGGTGTAGAGTAAGGAAACATTTGTTGTGCAAGAGAATTTATGTGAATTTTCAATCCCTATACACCGATATATGTATTTTTTATTAATCATTCATATAAAGCAGCAAAAGACTCATAATTGTTGAGCAGCTGCTGCGCTTGGCTGCGCACAAAAAAGAGCAACTGGCAAAGGACCGGCTGGCGACCAAAAGGGTTACAACCAAGTCAGGAATGTTGAGATGGCTTATCTGTCTCTGACCGACCCTTCATTTTATGGTCATGTTATCTCCCATTGACTAGGCTTTAATGGTACTTTTTATAGCTCTCTCCGGGTAAAATGTGATAAATGATTGAGTGTTAAGTAATTGGATGCTGTTTGATCTTCAATTTGCGTTTTTGTTGCGTTTTTCAATAGTTTCTTGTTTCGGATTTTAATTTGAGTGCACCGACAAGACGATTGCTAGTTTGCACTCGCGTTCGATTCAGCCGTCTCATATCCAGTTGAGGCACGTTCCAACTTGGTTTTGAAGCTTGGCATTAGTGGAGTCTTGATTGTTTGTGACGAACAGGTAATCAGGGCCTGTACCGATGCACCGGGACCAGCTCTCCCATTGGCAAACTGAGCACGCTAACCACTCGACTTTTGTCGGCGTAAATCATTCTTGTTATTCGCGTCATGCAGGGCAGTAGCCGTCACTCCCCTACCGGCACAAGTCACTTCATGTCAACCAATATCATCTCGCTATGGCATCAGGTATCAGCTCACAATTGGACGACCAGTCTGGCGACGAGACCTGCTCACAAATAACCAGTAATGGGGCTGTGTAATGCGACGGCCGGACTCAGAATGCGATTCCGGAACCAGTCCTTATGAGTCGAGATTCTTTGCCTGCCGAGATTGGGGATGCTATACGAAGGATGCTGTTGAACCTTATTGGAAATGGCGCACCCATATAGTGATACTGTAATCAGCTCTGAATGTACAGTTGCACCCATGCAGTGATACTGTAATCAGCTCTGAATGTAAAGTTGCACCCATGCAGTGATACTGTAATCAGCTCTGAATGTACAGTTGCACCCATGCAGTGATACTGTAATCAGCTCTGAATGTACAGTTGCACCCATGTAGTGATACTGTAATCAGCTCTGAATGTACAGTTGCACCCATGCAGTGATACTGTAATCAGCTCTTAATGTACAGTTGCACCCATGCAGTGATACTGTAATCAGCTCTGAATGTACAGTTGCACCCAGGCAGTGATACTGTAATCAGCTCTGAATGTACAGTTGCACCCATGCAGTGATACTGTAATCAGCTCTGAATGTACAGTTGCACCCATGCAGTGATACTGTAATCAGCTCTGAATGTACAGTTACACCCATGTAGTGATACTGTAATCAGCTCTGAATGTACAGTTGCACCCATGCAGTAAAACCGTGACAAGCTACATGACCATAATAAAGTACTCAACCCCTTCTTGATAGTTTCTCTTCTCTTTCAAGTTCTGGCGGCTCCCTCTGAATATCTCTCTGAATTAATAGTACAGTGTAAGCAGTTAGGTTTCGACAATTTATATACAGTTCTGTTTGCATGGCAGCTCTTCCGTCATTAGGTATTCTCACGCTTATCGGTGTTCATTTCCAGAGATATGCAACACACGCCACACACGCAGGCCTTCTACTGTAGATGGCCTAGGCTCGGGCATGATGCAACATACGCCACACACGCAGGCCTTCTACTACAGATTGCCCATGCTCGGACACGATGAAACACACGCCACACACGCAGGCTTTCTACTATAGATGGCCCAGGCTTGGGCACGATGCAACACACGCCACACACGCAGGCCTTCTACTATAGATGGCCCAGACTCGGGCACGATGCAATACACGCCACGCACGCAGGCTTTCTCTTATAGATGGCCTAGGGTCGGGCACGATGCAACACACGCAGGCCTTCTACTATAGATGGCCCAGACTCGGGCACGATGCAACACACGCCACACACGCAGACCTTCTACTATAGATAGCCCAGGCTTGGGCACGATGAAACACACGTCAAACACGCAGGCCTCCCACTATAGATGGCCCAGGCTCGGGCACAATGCAACACACGCCACACACGCAGGCCTTTTACTATAGATGGCCCAGGCTCGGGCACGATGCAACACACGCCATACACGCGGGCCTTCTACTATAGATGGCCCAGACTCAGGCAAGTTGCAACCCACGCCACACACGCGGGCCTTCTACTATAGATGGCCCAGGCTCGGGCACAATGCAACACACGCCACACACGCAGGCCTTTTACTATAGATGGCCCAGACTCGAGCACGATGCAACACACGCTACACACGCAGGCCTTCTACTATAGATAGCCCAGGCTCGGGCACGATGAAACACACGCCACACATGCAGGTTTTCTACTATAGATAGCCCAGGCTCGGGCACGATGCAAAATACGCAGGTCATCTACTATAGATGTCTCAGGCTCGGGCACGATGCAACACACGCCACACACACAGGCCTTCTACTATAGATGGCCCAGGCTCGGGCACGATGCAACACACGCCACACATGCAGGCCTTCTACTATAGATAGCCCAGGCTCGGGTGCGATGCAACACACGCCACACACGCAGGCCTTCTAGTAGATAGGCCAGGCTCGGGCACGATGCAACACACGCCACACACGCAGGCCTTCTAGTAGATAGCCCAGGCTCGGGCACGATGCAACACACGCCACACACGCATGCCTACTACTGTAGATGGCCCTGACTCGGGCACGATGCAACACACGTTACACACGCAGGCCTTTTACTGTAGATGACCCAGACTCGGGCATGATGCAGCGCACGCCACACATGCAGGCCTTCTACTGTAGATGGCTCAGGATCAGGCATGACACAACACACGTCACACAAGCAGGCCTCCTACTACATATAGCCAAGGCTCAGGCACGATGCAACACACGCCACACAAGCAGGCCTCCTACTGTATAAGGCTCAGGCTCGGGCACGATGCAACACACGCCACACGCAGGTCTCCTATTGCATATGGCCCAGGCTCGGGCACGATGCAACACACGCAGGCCTCCTACAGTTTATGGCCCAGGCTCGAGCACGTCGCAACACACGCCACACAAGCAGGCCTCCTACTGTATTTTGTTATGCACTTTAATTTATGTTTGTTATAATCAGGTATAAATACATGGTACAAATGATTAAATAGTGGTTTTATAATATTATTTTGAAATGAAACAAATTAACATGTCAACATTTGAACTCGCCCTATAGCACTGAACATTGATTGTAATTTAACGGACACAACGGAACAAAAGTGTAAATGAACAGCAAAAAAGGAATGTAGTAAGTGTAAAGCGTAGAGCGTAAGCGTAAGCGACGCAAAAGCAAAGACCCACACTGTAGGGAGATACAAAACACGGGATAAAAATATTGAGGAATCACAGTTAAGTAACAACCTAGGGAACAAATATTAACGCTGAAGGGCAAAATCAGACGCATCTAAATATGAGATACTGAGTGCTAATCGCACCTCAAGTCGGTCTTACCTCCACCCGATGGATCCGCTACTGGAATATGAGATCTATACTTCAGACCTGCACCCTGAAATAATAAATAATATGGGAGGGCCTTGTTTATGTGTATGAAGTGATCCTCCAATAAGGGAACCACTCACTTTTTGGGTCCCTCCCCAAAGAGGCGTTGTGTCTTCAAGCCTTGGCCTTATGACATATAAATTAGGCTTAGGCCGTTAACTAATTTACAGGTTCCTTCCATCTTTCTGTTTACAATATATGATAACCCTGAGCTCAACAGTGTGACATACAGCTCCTCTTTGTTATTGGATCTAGTCCATATAATGCTAAATTGTCAAGATTAACGACATGGCCAAATGACACTACGCTCGTCAACGTTTCTTGGTCATGCGATGCCACACTGGACCACCTGTTTTTCTAAATGTACTTTGGAGGGGAACCGAAAAATATGCAAGGAAAGGGATTTCTTCGTGTAACTTAACCTAGGGGTAACAGGCCTAAGGCCTACACTGTTTCTAGGGCACACACTACGCAGCTCTTGGTGGTAATGTTCGGTTAGCAATGTTTCCAAATAAATGTGCTAGCGGAGGCTGATCATAACAATTTGGCCCATGCTCGGGCACGATTGAGTAGGCGTGGGGACTAAATGCTAGATTTGAATACATCGCCTGAAATATCACTAAAATTATTTAATTTTACTAACGGACTCTATCGCAATAGCCTAACTACAGAGCCCACACAGGAACCGATCAAACAAAATAAGCCACAAAATAGCGATGACGTTGCATTAATATATACGGTCTCATTACCTCCCGTTGCTAAGACACTATCCCAAGGTTTGCTTCTCTATCCTAAAACTAACTCAGCACTTATATTTGAATCGAATGGGTTTGTTAGTCATCCCAATGTCTAAAGCCGTGTTCACGTAATTGATCTATTAAGAAGTTTATTGGTAAATAATACAGAAATAACTCCAGACGTCAATGCAATCATTCAGACATTCCTGGATAAAATGCCTAAAGCATTTTACAAGAATAAATTATTGAAAATTGAAGAGAAAGAGGACGAGTTAGATGCATTTTGGGATACGTTATAACACACGGTATCACCAACATAACAATGCAGCACTGGTATACGATTACTGAACAAATCACAACATAACGTAACCTAACACGCAAATAACAGATGTAACGTGTTTTTCCCGCTCGTGCCAGTTGGGGGAGGTAGTGACACTCACCAACCAACGTGTATGACCATGTGAGAAATCAGTACTGACAGGAGGCCATGACTGGCACATAACATAGAATAAATATGGTCCTAGTAGCATGGAAACACCCAAAATAAACATCACACATAAATCCATCTACAATAACAAGTACCATCACACTGGTACAATAAAGCATCACTGGCTTATGATCACTGTATAAATCACAGCATAACACGCAAAAAATTAGGTGAAAAACATGTATCCCTCACGGGGCAGTTGAGGTAGTGCCTCCTAGTGTGCAGCTGTTATGACCGTATGAGAAAGTAGTGCGATACTGACAGGGACCAAGACAGGTAAATAACATGAAGTAAATATAACCTACTAGCATGAAAACATTCTAAATAAACTTCACACATAAAAAACCATCTATCATAACACGTAGCGTAACACCGATACATCAATACAATATGTACATCAACGCATTAATATCGCACCTTATGGGGGACGAATGACCGTAGAACCTTTTGCTACCGTTACTGGGGTGTTACTGATGCGATAGTGTGAACGATGCGCAAGGGCGCCCAGCGTATTGAACATGTTCGTACCTGTATGAGCGCATAGGTGACACCAGGTATCATCCTCGTTTAAACCCGGTATCGGTCTCGTTTGAAACAGGTATCGCGTGCCTCCATCTTAGGGTGTCGTGCAGTTGAGAGAAAACCCAGGGTATATTTGGTGACAGCGTCTTGGTGGCATCATGCTTATGA
>SDVV010003133.1:0-21804 GCA_016164225.1 Gammarus roeselii | reverse complement strand
AAATATACCTTCTTATTTTCTTTGAACTCTGTTACATACGACTGGAATGTTTCGAAATCAGTCACCCAAATCCTGTTTTCTTCATTGTCCTTCCATGTATGGATAATAGTTCCCGCTCTTGCGATTCTTGTTCTCCGCATTTGTAGATAATTGATTTCTTCATCTCTTGTCAATATATCTTCGAACCAAGCTAAATCATCTTCGGAGATTTTTTCATCCAACACTCGTAAACAAATTTTTGAGATGTGAACATCCATTTTTATCTATTTGAGGATGTTCCGTCCGTCTCCGCTTGTCGTCCACGTAACACTGATCATCCTCAAATACTGTTCACTGTTAGCACTAATCTGTTGAGGAGCCATCTTGTGGTCTCACCTTCCACCCAGAGCCACTACTAAATCACTATTAACACTAATCTGCTGAGGAGCCATCTTTGGGTCTCACACTCCACCCAGAGCCACAACTAAATCACTGTTAGCACTAATCTGTTGAAGAGCCATCTTGTGGCCTCATCCTCCACCCAGAGCCACTACTAATTCACTGTTAGCACTAATCTGTTGAGGAATATGCTGTTTAACGTTAAACAGAAACACCTACATCGAAGTTCATTCTCAGAGACCTAGTTTTCGCTGTCGAGATGTGAAGTTTTCTCTGCATGTTCTTCGATAAGCAAATATTTATACTGTGCGAAAATTAGTGAACATCGCCAGTGATTCTAATAAGGTTCAATTATTGATGGCGTCATGCTATTGGTGGTCAAGGAGATAATATATATATCAGACATGGTTGTTTTCCTTCTGGGGATCGGCTTCACATTGTGATATTGTTTGATATCAGTAGTCAAACAAACGAAACTAAAATGTAGGTGAGTTTGGTTTTGATCTTCTCTGGGCCTCTCGACATCATTAGCACTCGTGTTCTATTTAATTGTATCGTGCTAGGCAGTTCTTGAGACTTTTGTCTGACGCGCTATCAAGTTTTGCTGTTAGATTCTTCCCGAATATTGAACAGCTCTTTCGTCATATTTTGCCCATACCTCCTCTTACCCATGCCTCCTTTTATCCATACCTCCTCTTACCCATACTTCCTCTTAATTTGCAAACAAAAAATAGATTTACTTTTCACGAATCTTGTATTTTCTGCACATAAAGTTTGCTGGGCTGTCTGAATGTCTATAATGTACCCAGTCCCACACTGTGAAGATGTATTATACAATTCGAGGCACTAAAATATTGAACAGGGAATTAATAAGTTTTGGCCTTGAGCGAATAGTTCGGAGAAAAAAAATCTGCGTACCATTCATTTACGTAAAGCAAAGTTCGAGATAGGAGTTTTAGTCACTGTGGAGTACTAAAATTTAATAATTTATGATTTATAACTGCTTTACTGTAATATTAGTCTTGTAAGGAGATTATAAAATCGAGTGACTTTGCAAAGTTGTTTTAAATGAAGTACTCTTATTACTATTCACAACAGGACTTTTGACCTTAACTAGGTTGTCTTTTAAAAGTAGAGTGATGAGATTAGTCTTGAAGTAGAACGTCATGCATCAGGATCATGCATCAGCATCATGCATCAGCATCATGCATCAGCATCATGCATCAGCATCATGCATCAGCATCATGCATCAGCATCATGCATCAGCATCATGCATCAGCATCATGCATCAACATCATGCATCAGCATCATGCATCAGCATCATGCATCAACATCCTGCATCAGTATCATACGTCGTGTGTGTAGTATCTGCAGAAGAGGATCAAGAAAGTGAATCGTAGTGACAGGAAATAGCATTTAACGATATCGAAAAGAAACTCATATCAGCACCTGAAAAAAAACACCGATAAACGATGGTGACTGAGATTGTCACAGTTTCGTCCCTCGTTAAACCAATGCTCACCAGTATCATTGTTGGACACTGTTTTCTAGTAACTGTTACAAAAATCGCGCACAGTTCTTCAAACGGCTTTCACTCGAGAGGTCGTCACAGCGGCGATTCTGGTAGCATTTGTCAAGCCGTAACTTGAACGTTTCGATTGCATCGCTGTTTTCAACTTCCCCAGAAGTTTGTTCCAGTTTTCGACAACTCTTTATGTGAAGAAGATGAGCGTTATGTCAAGTGGAAAAAGCTCACCAACGATTTTGTTATCATTCGTCATGGTTACAAAATGCCCGTTCGGTCGCCGTTTTCCTTGCCATTCACAATCTACTTCATTTCGATCGAATCACATCTTACGTAAAGTGTCTTCAGCGAAAAAAAAATTGCAAAGTGTTTATTCGTACAATTTATTGCAAAGCGAGAGGATTACTTTTGTTAATCTACGTTGAGCCTTCTTGAATGTAATAACGTCTTCTCTGAGATATGGAGACCAGAACTAGGCCGAGTACTCAAGATGCGGTCTACCTAATGCAGTGAAAAACTTGAGAATACTATGACTGCTCTTGTGTCCGAGATAATACGGGTCAGCTCACCTATCACTGTATTTGCATCTTTGGGCAGCATCGTTTCTTATTTATTGCTTATGAAATCGTTTCTTATGATGACACCTGATCGCTCTTTACTTTACTTTTGTTCACATTGATGTTCATGGGTTACTTTTTCGACCACTCTACCATTTTTTCAAGTCTAATTGAATCAGGCGACACTAGAGTTCTGTTTACACCTTCGATATCGGTCAGGAATATTAAGAAAAGTTTTGTTCCCGAAGAACGCCGCCTGCTACATGAAGTGCTCTGGTCCGTTTGGCTCGCCTCGCTGCCCTCCATCCGTGTGCCAACATTTTTTTCCGTTAATTCGCTCGCCTCTAATGCCGATGATGTGCATCGGTATTTGATTATTTACCGTTAATATTCATTATCATTAATTAGCTCACCTCTAATGCCGATGATGTGCATCGGTATTTGATTATTTACCGTTATTATTCCTTATCATTAATTAGCTCACCTCTAATGCCGATGATGTGCATCGGTATTTGATTATTTACCGTTATTATTTCTTATCATTAATTAGCTCACCTCTAATGCCGATGATGTGCATCGGTATTTGATTATTTACCGTTATTATTCCTTATCATTAATTAGCTCGCCTCTAATGCCGATGATGTGCATCGGTATTTGATTATTTACCGTTATTATTCCTTATCATTAATTAGCTCGCCTCTAATGCCGATGATGTGCATCGGTATTTGATTATTTACCGTTATTATTCCTTATCATTAATTAACTCGCCTCTAATGCCGATGCTGTGCAATTTACCAACCAATCGCCTGTGAGGGACTTCATTGCTTTTTTTTTTAAATCAAGGTACATGATATCGAGAGGAGATTCTGCATCATAAATTTTAATTATATTCTTGACAAACAACAGAAGGTTCGTCAGACATAAACGATTGTGTCTCTACAGCTGTGCTGTTACCTAAACTTGGCAATGACCGCGGCGAACTAACTGGTCTCGAATTGCCGGGACACTTTCGCCTTGTTTTTAACTGGCGTAGCGTGGAATCATCTACACTGAGTGGAGCAAGTGCCAGTTATAAGGGACTGGGTTATTTGTTTTAGCAGGGATTCGGCAATTGCGTTCTTATTCTCCTTCAGTATTCTGGGTTGAACTTGTTTGGACCTGGAATGTTATTTAACTATATATTTAATAACTTCAGCAGGGAAAAACGTAAGGTGCTGAGGGCTTCAATTCGTCTTCCCGCTATGATATCCCGAGGAGTTGGAATAGCCGGATTTTCCGACGTAAATACTCAACATAAATACCAATTCCCGTATCGTTCTCTTACAGATCTTGAATTTGTTTGCTCAAAATATAGCTGAAAATTGTTTAGGATTCGTTTTGGAGGCTCGCTTCAATATCGTTTTCATAATCTGTCTTTTCGTATTTTCGAACCTCATTTAGAACTCATTTGTTGATTTTAAAACTTTTTTTTGTGCAGTATCCACAGGTGGCTGTTTTTATTATAGGACGAGTGCTTCGCCTTTTCTTGAGACTGAAGATGCTACAGTTCTCTTTTCTGGTACTTAGGCTGATTGACTGTTGTTTGCATGTTTCTTCGATTCTTCGCGGTGTATGATGAAGTTCAACATTTTCAAGTGTTATTAAAAAAACAATTAACGATGGATTGACATTGCGTCCGAGGATTACCCTCGCTAACGCCATTGACTCTCGTAAGCCATCAAAGTTAGTTAATAAAAAAATTGACTTTATCGCAGTTTATTAACTTTTTCCTCACGAGCGCTATCGTAAAACAGATACAGTTATGGTCGCTAGTTCCGAGTGGTTCCCTCACTTTAACGTTCGTGACATGAGAGTCGCTTGCAATAAATTGAAGACCTTAGTGCATTCTCGTGTTGGTATCTTTACCGTTTGTGTAATGAACTCATCGTCAGTAGAATTAATCAGGCGTCGGCCAGTATCAGTTCATCCTTCTGCAACCAATTAATGTCAGGAATATTGAAGTCTCCAAACAAAATATTGTTTTGTGTTGTGACGATATTGATGAAGGTGTTGTATAGATTGATATCATCTGCAACTGTGCTCTTTGGGAGACGATAGACGAGGGTTTACCGATAACTAGAATTTATACTATGTCGTATCTGCTAGTTGAAATAGTAAAATCTTATATTTGTAAAAACTTTTGTATAAGGAGTCAAACTTCTCCACCCTTTCGGCCATGTTTAAATCTATGAAATAGTGTGATATCTAGGAAAGTGAATTCGCCTTGATATCTTCCAGGGTTCAATTGCATGCACGACTCTCTGATGCTATTGGATTGATCGTTTTGTTCATTACACGAATACATAATTCGTCGATTTTATCTCGGAATCTTCTTGCGTTTAGATAATAACATTCGTGGGTACCGACAGTCACACAAACTCTATTGTTTTTTACTTGTATTGCTTCTATCATGAAGTGCTTCATCGTCGTCATCACTTGTATTCTATTTAGGACGGACCCGATTACTGTCTTCGACGGCTCGGTTTCCGTCGCTAGTTCAGGGTCGCGAGTTTCGTTTGATCTGCCAAGAGCGGCTTAGGAAATGACATGTTATCATGTAATGTAACGTTATTTTTCAAGGGATGGTAACTCCTGCACCATATCTGCACCTGAGTAGCTCTTGTGCTGACGGAGGTTGTTCCGTGGAAGTGGACTGTTCTGGCACGGGGTTAAGGTTGTTTTAGCATCACCTTGCACTTGGTGTCGAGTGGGAGTGACTTTGTCGGCACTACATGTTCTGATCTGCTTACAGTAAGAAGTTTTATGGAAGACAGCACCACGTTGCGTCTCTTGGCAACTTGCTGAATGGGTTTAATTCCATTGCACCAAACCAATATGCAACGAGAGGAAAGAAAATGTGAAAATTGTTACTTAAAATCATCTCGTGGTAATGAATTGTTTTTTACGGAAACCACAGATTGCTTGTACAAGAAATTGGGCCGATCCACAATTCATCTGTATCAGTAAACTTTCTGCGTTTCATTAACAGAAACTTTAATTTACATCGAATTAAATAAAGTTTCCTTTACTCTCAGGTTGATATTACTGTTCAGTTTCTTCTATTGAGTATTCAATAGCGATTTGTAGTGTAAACAAAAATATTCAAGACGTTGACAAATAAAACTAATATTTGGGTTCAATTCTGTATGATAATTATTTTAGCACTAACCTAATTCCTGCATGCTACCGATTGGAAGAGCTTGTGCTCAATAGGATTGTGTCCCCAGTAGCGGCGGTAGCAATCCGCAGTAGCAGCAGTGGTCGTCCCCTGTGGCAGCACTAACACTCACCAGTAGCAGGAGCAACAGTCCTTAGTAGCTGCAGTAGCAGGCACCAGCAACAGTAGCAGCAGTAGAAGCAGTAGCAGCAGCAGCAGCAGCAGCAGTAGCAGCAGCAGCAGTAGCAACAGTAGCAGTAGTAGCAGCAGTAGCAGCAGCAGTAGCAGCAGGAGCAGCAGTAGCAGGCTGTAGCAGTACCCGGTAGCAGCATAGCAGCCCATGGCAGCCGGCAGGTAGCGGCCCTATACCCTGATTAGGGCCCAGATTAGGCCGCCTGCCCCGGTGTCATGAAGCATTTTACGCATGGCAGAGGAAAGACGACCATGACAAAAAGCAGGCCCAGTAGAAAACAAAACACTGCCGCCTCAGATATACGTCCTGGCATCGAAGGAATACCGTCTGTAGGGTCTCGTTCGACTCCGTTCAAATGAAGGAGGGCCAACAGAGGCATGCAGGATATTGCGACTCGAAGAATGTTCTGCGGAATTCCATTTTAAAAATGACAACATAAAAAAATATCAGAAAACAGTTCAATTCTTATAATATGATTTCATGCTTTATTTGATGCGTGAGACATTCAATTCCCATCAATTATCGCACGTTCCATCGAACATCCATTGATGATTTGAATTAGTTTTATTCGTGTTTTATTCTAAATCAAACAAAACCCTCCCATTTATTGGATCCATGTAACCATCATCTGTCGCATACCAATGACGGCCATTGATTATGGATAGCACCAACCACCACTTGAGAAGAGATTAGAAACACAATATTTCGACCAGTCAAAATATATTGAATGTTCATTTGAACTGTTGTATCATATTTGCATGGGATCAAACGCAAGCATTATATGTGCGTGCAATGGTGCCAACTATCAATTGAGCAGGGTTGTGTATAGAGTTACCATTCTCTACACGAATCGCAGTTCAGTGTATGGCTACACCGATCGACGAAGGGGTGGGGAAATGTGCTCATTCTACAGGCCTCACCAAACTTCCACGAGAAACGCTAATGATTGAACTGACGACACAGAAAGATGATAAAGACACACGAGGACCACGCAGGTGGCAAGTTGATATAATTTTCCGGAAATAATATTAATGGAGTTATCATAATCTGTTATATTTTGTACAAAAAAAAAATATGCTACACACCTGCAAAGTGAATAAAATGTAATATTCATGACCTAAATGACGACATCACAAAAAATGCACATGAGGCTTATGTCTCACTAATTGCTGACGGGCCCAGGCTAAAGTTAGTTCTTTCACTAACGGTTGTTCCTGTTGCATATCAATGGCAGCCCCCGGGACATCGCTATGGCTAATCGAAGGCGTCTCCCATTAACAATGCAGGAGAAAAATTGATTGATGGTTCCGTTCATGATTTTTCTTTGGACCGATCGTCGGTCACTGCATGGCGTCCAGTATTTTGTCTAAAACAAAAACGACGATAGCTTATGTTGATTTCCTTCCAATGAATGTCTGAATGCAATGATATGGTTTGATGACAAGTGAACTCCAATTTGACTTAGGAAAATCAAGGGAAGTATCAATGCTAGCAAATCCGCATGTTGCAGGCCATTCTACTATCAAACTAACATTGAATGCTCAATGCAAATAGAAACAAGCAATATTTTATACAAAAGACACATTATCAAGAAACTCTCACAAGGAAGATATGGTTGAGGGCATTGTTGAACGACAGCTTAACACAGAGAGAGAAGCAAGGAATCTCTCGTGTGGTCGAGCACAATCTTGCAACCAACAAGCGTGGCAACTGCAAGGAACTGTGAACCATAGTTTGGTTTTCCTTGTTATTTTGTTATAGACCCATTTTATGGAGCTGAGAACATGGCTCTGCGTGGACGCACATTCTTGACTTCCGGTAACACCTTTTGATGCTTTCAATGATGTAAATAAGCCAGATCTGTTGGTCTCAACTAATCATCACATGTATTTCAGATTTATTTTGTACATGTACGTATAGTGTTGGGGTAACCATAAAATACCACACCGCTTGTGTGTATTTTCATTCATTCATTCAACCACTCATTCATTCATTCAGTTGCTCGCTACCGTTGATACACGGTCGCATTCATGACAATTACATGTCGTGTTGACCTCTATCTGGATATCTAATCTGATTTGATGTTCATTTTGCTTCGTAATACGTAGTTTAGATCTGTGTACATTTATGTATAGATTTTAGATGAAATGAAAAATGATACCATAATGTTTATGTATGAATACAGATTCATGTTTTCTAGTTTATTATTTACTTTGATATTTTTTTGGCTGTGACATGTTTCCGGAAATATTGTGCATTTATGTTCGTTCAGCTTTGGAGTTGAGATGAACACTACCGTTCCCACTTGGTCCCATTTTCTCAGTTACGCGTTGTAATGAGCTCAATAAGGCTACTCAATCTGATTTGATGGTGTATGCTTATAATTAAACAAATTTTCGATTTGTGTATATGTTTGTATGGATTTAGGATGCAGACAAAAGAATACTGTACCAATTGTGTATGAATAAATATTTTTATTTCTTCCTTCCTACCGGTCATTGTCTCCTAACGGCAGCGACATCAGCCATTGCCAGTTGCGCCGCCCTGCAGACCACCCGGACTGGCGAGTGAGCAGGGCCGTCGCACGCTAATTGTTCCAAGTAAAGCCAGGATTAGTCGCCTGATCCGAGCCCTTGAATGTCAGGAGCAGTGCCCCGCGAAACGAGACCCGGAAGGTGGATGACAGATAGTCCAGGGGCGGCGCTGAGACACGGGAGGGGGCTGAGAGAAGTCTCATTGGGGCTCAGTGGTCCCAGAGATACAAGATTACATGGGTAATTTAATGTTTTCCCTACCGGCACTTAGATTTAGATGACCCTATTGACACTTGAGCTGTTTATAATTTTTGTTCATGTTTTGCAAACGCGTGTCAACTTGATTTCAATGCATCTGGCTAATGTACAATATTTATAGGTCCACTAACATGCAAATTGCTAAAGGCATGTTTTCATACTACGCGACCTAGGGACAAACTGTTCATTTAACAATGATTAAATACATGATTTCCCAAATATGGGGAAGTAAGTTGCCCTGCAATTAGTGATATCGTAAGAGAATTGAGACATAAAATTCCTTTTACTATTATTATTATTGTTAATATTCTTGTTAGACTGAGTGCTGCTTTCGGTGCGTACGATTGCTACGGCCATATCCTGCTTTCAGGAGGTGCATTCGGTTGCTACGGCCGTCTCGTGCTCGCAGGAGGTGCATACGCTTGCTACGGCCATCTCCTGCTCACAGGAGGTGCATACGCTTGCTACGGCCATCTCCTGCTCACAGGAGGTGCATACGCTTGCTACGGCCATCTCCTGCTCACAGGAGGTGCATACGGTTTATACGGCCGTCATAGGCTCATGTTCCAAAGGATAGGGTCACACTCTCACTTGCTCAATCTGAGGCCTTCATTATCCGACACTTACAAGGGTTGCTCACTTGCTCAATCTGAGGCCTTCATTATCCGACACTTACAAGGGTTGCTCACTTGCTCAATCTGAGGCCTTCATTATCCGACACTTACAAGGGTTGCTCACTTGCTCAATCTGAGGCCTTCATTATCCGACACTTACAAGGGTTGCTCACTTGCTCAATCTGAGGCCTTCATTATCCGACACTTACAAGGGTTGCTCACTTGCTCAATCTGAGGCCTTCATTATCCGACACTTACAAGGGTTGCTCACTTGCTCAATCTGAGGCCTTCATTATCCGACACTTACAAGGGTTGCTCACTTGCTCAATCTGAGGCCTTCATTATCCGACACTTACAAGGGTTGCTCACTTGCTCAATCTGAGGCCTTCATTATCCGACACTTACAAGGGTTGCTCACTTGCTCAATCTGAGGCCTTCATTATCCGACACTTACAAGGGTTGCTCACTTGCTCAATCTGAGGCCTTCATTATCCGACACTTACAAGGGTTGCTCACTTGCTCAATCTGAGGCCTTCATTATCCGACACTTACAAGGGTTGCTCCTGTCGTTTTGTTAATTGATAAATGGTTGAGGGGACTACCCATAATCTGTTTAATCTGATGGCCTCTGACAGGCAGTCTGCGGCCTGACAGGCAGTCTGCGGCCTGACAGGCAGTCTGCGGCCTGACAGGCAGTCTGCGGCCAACAGCTCTCACGGTCAACGGACACCCTGCGATCATGACATTGACGTTAGCATGAGATTCTAAATATTGTTAATGTCTGTCGATGTGAGGACACAACTGGAAAAGACCTAATTATTTCAAGTGACCTGATGTTTCATGTAGAGGATGTGGCTGATGTTTCATGTAGAGGACACAGCTGATGTTTCATGTAGAGGATGGGGCTGATGTTTCAAGTAGAGGACACAGCTGATTTTTCATATAGAGGATGTGGCTGATGTTTCATGTAGAGGACACAGCTGATGTTTCATGTAGAGGATGTGGCTAATGTTTCATGTAGAGGACACAGCTGATGTTTCATGTAGAGGATGTGGCTGATGTTTCATGTAGAGGACACAGCTGATGTTTCATGTAGAGGATGTGGCTGATGTTTCATGTAGAGGATACAGCTGATGTTTCATGTAGAGGATGTGGCTGATGTTTCATGTAGAGGATGTGACTGATGTTTCATGTAGAGGATGTGACTGATGTTTCATGTAGAGGACACAGCTGATGTTCCATGTAGAGGATGTGGCTGATGTTTCATGTTGAGGACACAGTTGATGTTTCATGTAGAGGATGTTTACAAGTGTATTCAAGTGTAAGAAGACAACAACAAGACTTTTGGCCCAAGCTGGGTTGCCTTTTGATAATAAGAAGATTAGTTCTGAAGTAGAACGTCTAAGATAGCATCTTGTATCTGTGCTTTTTCTGTTTTAATAGATCAAGAAAGGGAAAGTTCGTAGAAACAAATAGCATTTAACGATGATACTCGAAACAACTCAAATCAGCACCTGAAGAGAAAGCCACCAACCCACGGTGTTGATCTGAGATTGTCACAGTTTCATTCCTCGTTAAACCAATGCTGACCGGTGTCATTGCTGAACACCGATTTGCAACGAGCAGGTACCAATGCCGGGCACCTTTTTTACCGTGCTAGTGCCAATGCCGGGCACTAATTTAACCGTATGGGTGTCAATGCCGGACACCATTTTTCACGAATATACTGTTGAAAGTGCTTTAAATGTGAGCTAGTTAGCGGCGGTTTTGGTAGAATTTGTCGAGCCATGGCTTAAACGTTTTGATTGTATCGCTGTTCACAACTTCCGCGGGAAGTCTGTTCCATTCTTCGACAACCCTACACGTGAAGAAATTGCGCGTGATATCGAGTGTGAAACGCTTGCCAACAAATTTGTATCCATTATTCTTGGTCACTCCGTTCGCATCTAAAATGAAAAGGATTTCTTCGCTCGACGTTCTCCTCACTCTTCATAATCTTTCGTACTTCGATCATGTCACCTCTGACTCAACGTTTCTCTAGCGATTAAAGATTGACTTCACGCAGCCTATTTTCGTACGATTTATTGCGAAGCGAAGGGATTAGTTTGGTAGCTCAACGTTGGACCTTCTCTAAATAGTGTATTTTCTGAGGTATGGAGACCAAACTTAGACAGAATACTCAAGGTACGGTCAAACAATTGCAAAGTATAACCTGCGAATCCTATTTCTGCTCTTGTACGAGATTGTGCGGGATATCATGCCTAACATTGTGTTGCCTTTTTTGGCTGCATCGTTACATTGCTTGCTGCTTTTCAAGTCGTTACTAATGATGACACATAGATCTCTCTTTTCGGTGACAAGTATCAGTTTCTGTCCGGACATTGAATATTCGTGTTTAGGGTTATGGTGACCAATGTGCACAGTTTTACACTTGTCGCCATTGAATTTTATTTGACACTTTTCTGACCATTCAACAATTTTGTTCAAGTTTAATTGGATCTGCTCACACTCGAGTTTGGTTTGCACTTTTCATCCTAGCCTGGTATCGTCTGCAAACTTACTAATGTTCGTGAGTACGTTGCTGTCGAGATAGTTTATGAATATTATGAAGAGAACTGGACCTAACACAGATCTTTGGGGCACGCCGCTTGTAACTTCACCCCAATTGGAGGAAGCTCCATTAAGAACGACTCGCTGCCGTCTGTCCGTGAGCCTGCATCTTATCCAGTTATAGAGTTCACCTCGAATACCGATGCTGTGGAATTTACTAACCAGGCGTACGTGAGGAACTTTGTCGAAAGCATTTTGAAAGTCAAGGTAAATGATGTCTATCGTAGATTTTGCGTCGTGAATTTCGATTATAGTCTTGAAAAAAGCAGCAGGTTAATAAGACATGAACGATTGTGTGTGAAGCCATGCTGAGAGTTACCTATTAACTGATTTCATTCTGTGAATTTCGTAATTTTATCCTTGATGATCAAACTTTCCATAAATTTGCCTATGACTGAGGTGAGACTAATTGAACGGTAATTTCCAGGACACCTTCTAACCCCATTTTAAAAAATTGGGGTGACGTTGGCCTATTTCCATTGAGCGACACAGGTGCCATTTGTATGAGATTGGGTAGAAATGTTTGCTAGATGTTCGGCAATTTCGTTCATAGTCTCTTTCAGTTTCTGGGATAAACTTGGTCTGGACCGGGAGATTTTGTTACTTTCAATTTTTTTATGCATATAATAACTTCGGCAGAGGAAAAGTTCACTGTGCTGAGGGCTTCGATTTGTCTTTGCGCTATGATATCCTCAGGATTAGGAATATCCGCGTTCTCTAACGTAAATACAGACCAGAAAAATTGGTTAAGCAGGACACTAATTTTAGTGTCGTCGGTTTCCAGCTCACCAATATCTTTTCAAGAGGGTCAGTTACAGGCCTTGATTTATTTTGCTCGACATATAACTGAAAAATTGTTTCGGATTAGTTTTCGTAATATTCTGTTTTTGCAGCATCATCGTGTGGGTGCTTCTGTTTATTCAAGTGCTCTGCTTTCTTTTGCGACTGAAGTCGCTGCAATTCTCCTTGCCAGTACTTAGGCTGATTGACTGTTGTTCGCCTGGTTTTGCGTGGGACATGGTCATTTTCAATATTTTGAAGTGCACTCAAAAAAGTGCTTAGCGATTGATAGACATCTTGTCCGAGGGTTATATTCGCTGACGCTATTGCCTCTCTTAGGCTATCAAAGTTAGCTAATCTAAAGTTAGGGACTTTTTCGCAGATAATTGACGTTTTCAACTCAAGCACAATCATAAAACGGATACAGTTGTGGTCGTTATTTCCGAGGGGTTCGCCCTCTTCGATGTTCGTCGCTTGCACTAAATATAAGATCAAGAATATTGCTACCTCTTGTAGGTGTCTTTACCATTTGGGTCATAAACTTATCGTCAGCAAAATCAACCAGGCGATAGCCAGTGGCCGTAGATTCGTCTGTTCCCCAATCGATGTCGGAAATATTGAAGTCTCCGAGTACTATACGGTTTTGTGTTCTGACCACATGGACGAGGGTGTTGTAAAGATCGAAATCATCTGCGACAATGCTCTTGGCAGGACTATAAACTAGTGTGATTGGACACGATAAACTAGTGTGATTTGACACCGACTACTTGAATTGAAACTATGTCTTGTCTGCTGCTTGGAACAGAGACTTCTATTATTTGTAAAGTATTTTTTACGAGAAACAATACTCCTCCACCTTCACGTATTAGTCCATTTTTGCGAAATAAGGAAAAACCCGGGATAGTGAATTCGCCCAGATAATTTCTGGTGCTTGATTTCATCCACGATTCTGTGAGGGCTATTATGTCGATCTAATCGTTAATTGCGAGGATTCCCAATTCGTTGGTTTTGTCTCGGGGACTTCTAGCGGTTACATAGTAACATTTGAGAGTATTTTGGCTCGGAATCCTGCCAGAAACTCTTCTGTTGCGGTCGGGGGTGTTACTTTGATAGACTTTATGTTAGTGGTGAGTCTATTTTTGTTGGCTGTTCCTCTATCGTTACTGCAGGGTCCGTGATTGCTACTTGCTCGGTCGGTCGCTGTTGACTCATTCCGTTTGACAGTAATGGCGGAGTCTTGTGTTGGGCGTCGATAATTTTTTTTTAATTAAATTTCGATGACAAGGCCAGCACCGAGATTCTGATGGATGCTTACGAGGGTATCAAGCCCAGACGTGTTATGCATGCCTTGTTGGTGATTCTATCGAATTCATAGCTTTTAAGGTGAAACATCGTTTCTCAATGGTCCGAGAATGAGATTTGATGTTCCTTGCAGAACGTTGCTATGCGATTGTTTAGAAATACCATCTTGCTCAATTTGTATTTACTTTGGCTTGGATGGGGCAGGATGCCAGTGACATGGAAGTTCGCGGGCGATCGTTTGACGTTTTTTAGCTTGGTTTTATACCTTACCCATGTTTTTTCCGTCTGCGCCACCATGTCTTCTGCCCCGACTTGTAGTATGATCGGTTTAGAAGAAGGTATGTTTTCCTTTTGATTATTTCTTCAATATCATCAATTTTCAAGCCTGGTTTACTGAGTATTTTTTTTGGACTCTCTCTTTTCGCTGATTTGGTTTGATGGAGGTGACATTGTAATCGCCAATCTCAATAATTTCCTCTGTGTTTTGAGAGTCCATTTTATCGGGCAATATATCAAAACGGTCGCTTGTATCAGTTCGGGTGTGGCAGGACTGTCACCCGACCTGTGATGCTCTGCCACTGACTGCCTGCCGCCTGTTCACTAGAGTTGTGTAGAGTGTCCCACCACTGTTGGCTTTTTTCTATCGATTTGATACGGTCGTTGGTCTCTGAGTCTAGAGCTGTCAGTTTCTTTGCCAATTCTGAATCTAAATGCACTTGGAGTTCATTTACCCGATGCAGGGTAGTTTTAGCAATTTGTTTTTTTGCTCCTATTTCGCTGTTTATCACACCTTTGAGTTTGCGAAATTGTTTTTGCACGCTTTCCAGTTCTAATTCAACAGCTAGCAGCAGCCTTGTATCGGCGTTAACTGCTTCTGCATTGGGTGGGCCATCAGAATCATGAGTTAACTGTGCTTTCAGTTGTTTAATTTCTTTGGCATGTTGGCAGAATTTACAGCTCGCATTTTTGCACTCTCCGTTTGGAGGCGTATTTCGCATTTGCCTAGAAGAGCTAAAACCATACATTAGTTCGGGAGTGTACGATTGGCGGCAGGTTACACATTCTAGTTTTGCAGCAAGTGTCATCTTGGACTTGTTAAGTGAGCAGCTACAAACCGTGAACTCAAAGACAAAGTGCTATATTCATTATCCTTGTAAACAGCAGATATGTGAATAATAAGTTTAACTAGATGCGGGAAGATATGATTTTTATTTCAAGATGACCTCCAGATGATTTTTTCGGGTGATTCTTGTATGACCTACAGTGATGAGTTTTTGCGGGTGATTATGTGAGTCTAACTTGAGATGAAAACTAAACTCAGGCGAAAATGAAATGTTTTTTCCTAGCTTAAAAACAGTCCTCATGCTGGTTACAAGGAATAAATGAAAATGTATGAATTATTTATGTGATACTTGTATTATTTTGTGCTTACTTTACAGTATCATTTTACTACGAAGACAGATGTCAGACGACAGTTGTATTTCTTTTTGTTCATTATTTATGTTTTTAACGCAATTGGTGCAAAACTTCTGAATTTAGACATGTATGCATTTGTGTTACATTGACGAGGTTGTATTAGTATTTACAATGCAAAAAGTAACTTACATGAAATATGCACTGTTGAAATAGAGTCGAGGTACTGCGCGAATGCTGGGAAAAGTAACAGGCTGGTCCTTGTACAGGGTACCTGCAGAGAAGGGTAGACCTCCCGCTGAGGCGAAAGAGGAATGCCCTCTGCGGTGAGGGAGGGGAGCCCTCTACGACACTCAGCTGCACCACATCTAGCTTGTTTTCCGGAGAGGCTAGACTGCTTGCGATGCATATTTTTCAATATCAAATTCAAACAGTTAACAGTTTGATGATGATGATACATATGAATGTGGTAATAAGTAGCACGTGAGTAAAACGGTGATACATTTACGGGCACGAATTCAAATAAGAAACTTGCGATATCATGCAATGATGGCGTGCTTATCATAAACGCAGTATTTATACATATAAATTTACGGAGACGGATATCGACGGTTCCAAACGGATCTAATTCAAAAGTTACGTAGACGGATATGAACGGTTCTAAACGGATCTAATTCGAATGCGAGTCGGTTGTGCAGTAGCGACGCGGGATTGAGATGAATGCAACGCCAAACAAATCAATCATAGCCGCCCTTTTCTGTTTATTAAAAATGGTTTTACTTGACAGACTGAAAAGAGCTCCGTAGATGCGGCAGTCTATACCGCCTCCCTCAAGCCAATGGGTTTGGGATTCACACCCCACCGTCGCTCTATCAGCACCTAAGGTTTAAATTATAGAGAGGATAGGAAAGACTTATATGTTACAGCCTAGCGTTGAGGAATCTGGCAACCCTACGAGGGGCATGCAATTGCCTGCCTAAGCCTAGCCGGAGAGAGTTCCCCGTCCTGGTGCGAGAGCTGCGCACATGCGTTCGCTACGAAGGTTGGAGCGGGAGTCGGCTGATGTTTCATCTAGAGAACACAGCTGATGTTTCTTGTAGAGGATTTGGCTGATGTTTCATGAAGAGGACAAGGCTGATGTTCCATGTAGAAGACACAGTTGATGTTTCATGTAGAGGATGCGGATGATGTTTCATGTAAAGGACACGGCTGATGTTTCATGTAGAGGATGTTGCTGATGTTTCATGCTAGAGGACACGGCTGATGTTTCATGTAGAGGACACGGATGATGTTTTCATTTAGAGGATGTGGCTGAAGTTTCATGTAGAGGATACGGCTGATGTTTCATATAGAGGAAGAGGCTGAGGTTTCATGTAGAGGATGCGGCTGATGTTTCATGTAGAGGATGTGGCTGATGCTTCATGAAGAGGATACTGCTGATGTTTCATGCAGAGAATGTGGCTAATGTTTCATGTAGAGGATGTGGCTGATGTTTCATTTAGAGGATGTGGCTGATATTTTGTTATATCTTAAGATATTGAAGGCTGAGGACTTCTAGACAAAGAAGAATAGGATTATATATATATGGTTTATTTGCAACTATATAATTTACACAAATAGAGAACATTGGAGTTTAAGTTAGGTGTAAGAGGAGTGAGCACAGTCAACCAGCCAGTCGGTATCGGGGTCAAGTCAACACTCTCTCTTAGACTATCCCTTGCTGCTCCATACATTTTACTTCCGCCACAAGCGTGACCTATGATGTTGTTGTCCCTGTACCGGGCGTCATCTTAATTGCTGTATGCGCCCAAATGATTTCCGTTCGCTTCAGATCAGCTTGTTTGCTGCTCATAGGTTCTCTTATTATAAATGACCTTGTCGGACTATACTACACGACCTTCCGGCCAGCGCATGTCTAATGTAATAGGGATGTTACTGACGACCGTTTAATTTACGGAAATCTTCTTCGTTGCGCATTGACATTGCCCAAGTATGGGGACATGACATGTTTCATGTAGAGGATTCGGCTGAAGTTTCATGTAGAGGATGTGACTAATGTTTCATGGGGAGGATGGGGCTAATGTTTCATGTAGAGTATGTGGCTGATGTTTTATGTAGAGGATATGGCTGATGTTTCATGTAGAGAATGTGGCTGATGTTTCATGTAGAGGATGTGGCTGGTGTTTCATGTTAAGGATGTGGTGGATGTTTCATGTAGAGGATGTGGCTGATGTTTCATGTCAAGGATGTGGCGGATATTTCATGTAGATGATGTGACTGATGAAGTGGAATTATATTCTTCAAGAAAGAATTGTTTTTGTATTTTATAAAATGTACAATTATAATTTGTTCGATAAGTTTATTCAAATTCTTGATGATATTTCACGGCAGCTTTTGCTCTGCTTCCGTCATTTTTTTTCTGGTCAGCGTTGAGAACGTTTAACCTTCAACTAGTACATACTCTACGTGTTAATTGATATTGTAAGTTGATATTTTATTCCTAAACGTGTATTTATGCATGCAGTTGCTTGTTGTCAGCAATGTATACATAAAACGGAAATGAATTGGGATATAAAGTTACAATGTTTCACTTTTAAATTACTGGAGCAGAATCTCGGTCAATGTGTACTGTTTCTACTTACCAAGGTTTATCACTGTGTAAAATAATCTGCAATTTGGAATCCCACCAAATAAGAGTCGGCGCATATTGTTAAGAGGGTATTTCAAAATCTATGAGTAAGTGAGTACTTCAATTATGACTATGCTACATTGATATCTATTGAAGATGTAGTTTCTCTATTACAAAGACAATTACATACAATTATTTATCCATATTCAATGTCGGTGGGCTTATAGAACAACGCATAAAGCGATCCGTTTCCGATCATCAAACTGTAGAACATTTTGATACTTGAAATTATGGTTCATTCGGGCATCAAATGGAACGCACTTGTACTCTTCAATTGAAACCTCCTCTTTGTAAAATGGGTAAGCAGTTATTTGGCTTCTAAAACTACTGAAATCTGTACAATGAAATTGTTTCAAGAAGTGTTTAAGAGTGAAAGCATCATGTGCTTGGGCATTTTCTGGGAAAGGTTGTAGAAGAAAGAAAACATTTAACGATGATACTAGAAACAACTCAAACCAGCACTTGAAAAGAAAGTCACCGACCACGATGTTGATCAAAGATTGTTAATGTTTCATTCCTCGTTAAACCAATGGTGACCGGTGTCATTTCCGGACACCGTTTAGCAACGAACAGATACCAGTGCCGGGCACAATTTAACCGTATGGATGTCAATGCCGGGCACCGTATTCAATTATAATATACTGTTGAGCGTTCACTAGTTGGAAGCTATTTATCGGCGACTTTGGTACGATTTGTCAAGCCGGGACTTGAACGTTTCGATTGTATCGCTGTTTACAACTTCTGCTGGACGTTTCTTCCATCCTTCGACAATTATATACATGAATAAATTTCTCGTGATTTCGAGTGTGAAACCCTTATCAACGATTTTCTATCCATTATTCCTGTTCACTCCTTTCACATCTAGAGTAAAAAGGCTCTCTCGGTCGATCTTTTTTTATCCCTCGTAATCTTTCACACTTCGATTGTCACCTCTAACTTGATGCTTTTCTAACAAATAAAGGTCGATTTCGCGTAGTCTGTCTTCGTACGATTTATTGCGCAGCGAAGTGATAAGTTTGGAAGCTCTACGCAGAACCTTCTCGACATAAATGTAGGCTTTTCTAAGGTATGGAGACCAGAATTGGACAGAGTTCTCGAAGTGAGGTCCATCAAATTCATGGCATAACTTAAGAATACTGTTTCTGCTCCTGTAGAATTTTATTTACATCTAATTGGATCTGCTCACACTCAGGTTTGGTTTGTCCTTTTCCTCCTTGCTTAGTATCGCTTGCAAGTTATTATTGTTCGAGAGCACGTTGCTTATGAATATTTTGAAAAGAACCGGTCCTAAAGCACTCCGTTTGTAACTTGGCCCCATGAAATTGAAGGAAGCTCCGTTAAGTACGACTCGTTGCCGTCTGTCCGAGAGCCAGCATTTTATTCAGTTATTAAGCTCGCCTCGAATATCAATGCTGCGCAATTTACTAACTGAGCGTGTGTGAGGGAATTGATCGATCAGGCCTTTTGCAAGGCCAGTTAAATGATATCGATCGGAGATTTCGCGTCGTGAACTTGAATTATACTATTTAAAAAAGCAGTCGGCTCGTAAGGCATGAACGATCATGTCTGAAGCCATGATGTGAGTCAATTATTTGATTCTAAGAATTCTTTTATTTTATCTGTAATCAAACATTCCACCAATTTGCCAATGACTGCGGTGAGACTAATTTGACAGTATTGCCGAGACATTTTTTGTCCCTCCATTTAGAATTGAGGTAACGTTGATCTCTTTCCATAGAGAGGGGCAAGTGAAATTTGTGCGAGGTTGGGCGATTTTTCAGGATGTTCGTCGATTTCGTTCTTAGTCTTTTCAGTATTCGGCAATGAACTTAGTCTGGACCTGGAGATTATGTGACTTTCAATTTATCTATATATTTAATAATTTGGTCAGGGGAAAAGTTCACAGTGCTGATGGCTTCAATTTGTCTTTCCGCTATGATATCCCGAGGATTAGGAATATCCCGTCTCTCGAACGTAAAAACAGAACAAAGGTATTGGTTAAGTAGAACTCGCATTAGGTTGCCGTCCGTTTCTAGCTCTAGCTTTCTGTAGCGACTATAATTCTCATGAGATCCTATTACAGATCTGGATTTTCTTGCTCGACATATAAGAAGATTGTTGCAGATAAGTTTTGGTGTTCGCCGGCAATTCCTTTTCGTAATCTTTCTTTTTAAGTTTCATACTTTAGAAATCTTCAGGTTGATTATGAATTTGTCTTTAGCAGCATCGTCTTGCAGGTGTTCCTGTTTTGCCGAGTGCCCTGCTTTCTGTAGCGACTAAAGTTGCTGCAATTATAATGTGAATTTGCGTGAATTTGTAATAAAAACGAAGTCAATCAAAACTTCACAGAAATTCGAGGGTCGATTCGGCAATGTTCGTACTATTTGTATAAAATATTTTTAAAATAAATTGTTTGTGCTGGTTTTGCTGTGCTGACCCTTTATGAAGAGTCTGTGCTAGTGTCTGACTGTGATAAGAAAACGAATCAAATCCAGGAATTAAAAAATGGAGCGTTCTAACTCATTAAACCTTTAAAGGTGCAATGCAGTTTAAAACTTTGAACACTTCGTTTTGCTATTTTGGTGTTAGTGTCAAACAATCTGGTATACTTTTTTCAGAAAGTGCTCTGTATGAAAAAATGCTTGAAAATTTTCACAAGGAACGTAATTTTCTTGACCCGTATGTCTTGTGTCAGACCAAGAAGCATTTCATCAATTTGCCACGCTGCCGCGTTCAAGGTGAATAGCTGATTTTGAAATTTATTTGATATTGTGAGTTTTCCAATTATTTGGAATTGTTAGTTTTAATCAATAATATGATTGCTATTTAATTTTAGGCTTGTAGCGCACTCGTAGAAATCGTGGAAAAATATGTTCGAAATACACCCATCACAAAATGAGTCATTTAGTTATTTTTGACAAATTTTAATGGAAAAGTGGTTACGTTAATATTTAAAATATCTTCTCAATCGTGACGAGTCCGACGATTTTGACCGAGGCCATTTTTTTGTTTTAAGATTCAGATATTTTTGATATTGATGCAGTTTATAAAGATGAGAACCTATTTTAGCGGCTGTAAATGTGTCATGAGATGTCAATTGATATATGTACCGTGTTAAGCATACACACAAACCCGTTTGAATGCGATACGGCGTCGATTAGCACTCTAATTCAATAATGTGGTCCTGCGTGATTATATTCTTCGGTGTTTCTATTTTATTTAATATTTATGACGTCTATTCACCGTCTTGTTATCGTACAATATTAAAGACCCATCTTTACAATATGCTTGCCAACTCCGATTTCTCAACCCCATGTCCTCTGGATATCCTATTCCCATAAATTCGTGATTTTCAACCCCATGTATTCGTAATTTTCCAACCCCATGTATTCGTGACCTACCCACCCCATATTTTCATGATTTTCAAACCCAATGTACTAGTGATTTTCCAACGCTATGTATTCGTGATTCTTACCTCAAAAGAGACGTTATCCCTAAGATCATTGATGATAATATTGTGAATAATGTCTTCTTCTGTGAAATATAAACCGGCGGCCTCCTAGAAATTGTGTATTAACAATGAAATTTCATGTGTTATATTTAGAAATTGAAAATCCCTGCCCGACGATGGATATAAGTGATTTAATAAAGTGATTGCCCACTTCAGCGACTCACGGCAGGGACCTGGTGCCAAGCATCCAGAAACTGCTCTGGTATGGCTATTCTATATTTAATAAATCCTAACTCTAAACGTA
>SDVV010003132.1:0-21805 GCA_016164225.1 Gammarus roeselii | reverse complement strand
ATTGTTCAACTCTAGCATCTCACATAAACGTTTTTCTCGGAATGGGTTTTCCAGCGCTGCGAGGGGGGAGCAGAGGTTCCAGGATTCAGAGGGGCCTCTATAGGGTCCCACAGTTTCTCAAAAGGCTCTCAAAGGGTCTCAAGGGTGTCCCCACGGGCCCCAGAAAGATCCAAGTGGACCACCCCAAATCCACCCGGTCTCCCAAGTCCCCCAGGTTCCCGAAACCCCGGGTCCCCGAGTCCCGCGGATCCCACGAGGACCTCCTCTCCCTGGGTCACCTTGTCTCAACCAACCTCGATGCATATAATAAAAATAACAGATGCAAAATTTATCACCATGAAAAAAGGGCAGATAAATATAATAGAGCCCAAGCAAGAAGAAATACTAAAATACTAAAATAAAGTGTTAATGATCTATAAAATGAATAATCATCCATCCACCCTAATGTATGCGGAAGAGGACGTGGAGGTCCTATTTTTGTGTTTGCTTCTTGAGCGAGCGCGCTTTTTTTCTATGTACAGATACAGCAGACACTTGGCCGCATTCCCCAGAAACAGGGGTGGCCGACGGCAAGGCGCACCTCACACCCTCATGCGCTCACATCCACACAACTTAGCCCTTTTATGCTAAAAGATAAGGCCGATAACCCCGCAACACACACTCTGGGTCGCGAGTGCGGTCCGAGGATCCGTTGTCAGCAGCAGGGCCCGACAGTTTTCACTGTTTTACCCCCGTCGCGTGATAATAGCCGGGCTCCCCACACCCCGACCATCCCGACAACGGGATGCCAAGGACGGAAAAGCACATCAGAGCAGCGTCAAAATCAACCATTCACAACCATTCTCCACTCACGCCTGTTCATTGCACGCTCTCTTGCTACTTCCACATTCATGTCTCTCCTTCCTAGCGCCTGCTTCACACCACCCATCCACCCAAACTTCGGTCTTCCTCTAGGCCTGCGACCACTCGCCTCCGCATTCAACACCCGTTTTACCACTCTCCCTTCATCCATCCTCTCCATGTGCCCACAACCATCTCAGAACACGCAAATCCACTCTGTACTCCAACTTCTTCACCATCCCTGTTCTGATTCGAACCATGTCAGTGGTGATCCGGTCTCTCAGCGTTACTCCAGCCATGCTCCTCAAACATTTCCTCTCGAAATCATTCAGCCTTTTTCTCTCCTCTGCTCTCACTCCCCAAGTCTCAGCTCCATAGAGCACAGTTGGGACAACAACGCCCTCATACAGCCCTCTCTTAGCTTCCACCCCTAACGTCCTACAGCTCATTACACTCTTCAGTGCACCCAACACTATACACCCTTCACTTCAGTTTCCACTAGTTCGGTTATCTCCACATGGGAGCCTAGATACTTAAAACACTGAACTCCCTCGAAGAGCTCTCCATTTAGGGAGACACTAATTTTGCTCGCATCGACAGTCCTCGAGCACCTCATTACTTTACTCTTACCCACGTTTACTCGAAGCTTCCTCCTCTCACCCACTCTACCAAACTCAGACACTAGCCTACAAAGCTTCTCCTCCGAATCCGCAACCAGGGCAGTATCATCAGCAAATAGCAACTGGCTCAACTGCCAACTCCGCCCATTTGCTTCCAAGAGTTCCAAGCCACGACCCAGCACACTCGCGTTCACCTCCCTGACCACTCCATCCAGCCTAACTTACACACCCTCCTAATTAGGGGGTAACAGCCATGTCTATGAATACATACAAGTTGCTCGGGTTCGGAGGGACGCAAAATATTCCCCCAAGCAAGAGCAAGGCTCTGCTCCCTGCGGTAAACATCGGAGGAATGAACAACTCATTTCTTACCCCCATGAAAATAAGTGGAAGAGGAGCAACTGTCCTACTTGATACTGGAGTAAGTTACATGTCTTTTCATTCTCCCATTCTTTTAGTAATCTATATTGTGATTTATCAATGTTACCCAAACCACGTTATTATTACATATTGTTTTATCAACCGCTTCACAAAAATTAAATAAAAACAAACCTATGGATACTCACTAGACAGAATAGCATTCTTCCCAATAAGGTCGATGGGTAAAACGCAAGAAAAGCCACTAAGGGCAAAAACAATACAGGGTTTGATTTGATCCTCAGCACGCCGCAGTGTGCGTAAAAAAAACGCTTTTCAAGTTAGAAAAATTTGTAAATTTTAGCGTTGTCAGACGCACGCTGGCGCGCATAAGAAAAACGCTTAGACGAAACAGGTCTCCGCTTCCAATCATTTAGAACTTTATGAGTAATATGAACGCACGCTAGTGCGTTCAGGTAACATTGCCAAGACTAGAACAAGGCCCACGTCTACACGGACAAAGTCAGCTCCGTCAGCAACGCAACACAATGTTCACAGCTACGCGGTCGAGTTAAGCAAAGGTACAATTTATTTATTCAAGTAAGATAAAAAATCAGACAAAACAAATCCTCGCCTCCAACCACTCAGAACTCCATGAGTAATATGCACGCGCGACAGTGCGCACAGATAGTATCGTCGAAATTGGTACGAGGTCTATGTCTTCACGGATTAGATCGACTCCAACCGCAACGCGTCACAAGGTTTTATAGCTACGCAGTCCAGGTCAACCCCAGCAACTACAAATGGTCTGTGCACGCGCGAGTGAGCACAGACTGAAGAAAAAACACCTTTTCACAAATCACAATCCGGAACTCTCGCACAAATACACCAGTATTCAATACATGACAAAATTGTGGATCGTGAAGAAGACAGTAAGGACAGGTTCGTCGCGGGCAATAAAAAAAGCTCAGATTATAGATTTCGCACTCCTTATTCAAGGGGATAAAGTGGGGGGGGGCAGAGGTTCCTTGGGTCCCAATAGAGCCCGACGAGCCCCGGAGGGCAACCCAAGTCCCCCGGGCCTTCCAGAGCTCCCCGGGTCCCCCGAGACCCCTCGTCTCAGCTCATTTCGGCTTGTTTCGAATCATTTCGACCAGTCTCGGCTCGACGCGACCAATTCGACTCGCCTTGACATGTTTCAACTGATCTCGACGCACTTCGACACGCCTCGATGAGACCCTCGCCCTCTGCGCCAGTAATCCGCAGACTGTAATGCTCAATTGTTTTACACAAGCATTTCACATAAATACATTTTTCTGAGTATTGGTTTTGCAGCGTGAAGAGGGGGAAGCAGAGGTTCCAGGATTTAGAGGGGACTCGAGAGGGTACCACAGTTTCTCAAGAGGGTCCCAAAGGGTCCTAAGGGTGTCCCAAAAGGCCCCGGAAGGGTCCCAGTGTGTCCTTCCAAATCCTCCTGGTCTTCCAAGTCCACCAGGTTCCCGAAACCCCGGGTCCCCCGAAACCCCCGGGTCCCTAGAGTCCCGCGGGTCCCACGAGTACCCCCCATTCCTGGATCACCTAGTCTCAACCAGCCTCGGGTCGTCTTGTCTCCACTAGCCTCAACCTGCCTCGAGTCGCCTCGTGCCCTCCACTCACAGTGCCTTTCAAGACTTTCACTCTCTAAGATCAACAGCAACATTATTTCACCATCTAGTAATCAGAACGCTGATCTGTGCTCGGACATTTATTAGGCGCCCAGGAGAGCGCAAATTCTCCCACCGTAGGTTGGACTAGACTAGACTAACTAACAAACCGCTTAGTCCACCTTGGGCCCCTGCGGGCGTCTAACGGAACATAATTATATAACTAATCCAAAATTAATCACCATAAAAATCACACAGGTAAATAATAGAGCCCACGAAATAAGAAATAATAATATACTAAAATAAAGTGTTAGGGATCTATAAATTGAATCATCACCAGTCCATCCCAATAAAAACAGCAGAAGGGCCGTGGAGTTGTTTATTTTTAGTGTGATTTTTGCTTCGACCACACAGTTCACGTATTGAACGAGTCCGGTGATGAACTAATCATCTTGCTTTACCGGGAGATTCTTAATGTAAATCTATCCTGAAGTCATCGAGAAAGTAGGGTGTGGTATGTTGTGCATGACCTCTGGCATATTCTTAACTTTGAAAGCGAGTGTCGTTTTGTAGCTTTGTATCTACTTAATGGTGAAGCTTTCATTGCTGCTTTTAGTGATGTTAGGACTGGACGGCCAGTAATGGAGCCCAGTTCTTCTCGTAGAGTGTATAGACAAATATCAAGTCCGTCTTTGGAGTCGAATGTAATTTTTAAATGTTCGGGAAAGTTGAGACCATTGTTGAACAGGTTGTGGTCTTTCTATGGCGAGAACTGCATCTTCCTTGAAGCTTTTGGAACTTGGTTGAGCTGTTTTTGGGATGGAGAGTCGTTGAGGTTGTTATCGGAAGTGGAGATAAAGGCATATGTGCAAGTTGCTGGTTCCTTGGGAGGTCGGTTCTTCACGAGTTCGTGGATCCGAAGAGGTTTGTTTGACATGATACTCGATTCTCGTTAGACGGTCGTCGATTATGCCGGATTCTGCGGAGAAGTCTTCAGTTTCTTGCTCGGAAAGGTCATCCGATTGATTCAGTAAATTCTCAATTTCACGAATACTTCTGGACAACTCCGCGATGCGGCCAATAGTAAGGTTGTCTTCGACTTAGGTGGCGCTGCTCGTCTTGGAGAGGCAGACGTTCTTTACTGTTGGGATCTTGCTGAGGGGAAGGAAGCTGGCTCCTCTTGAATGAAGTTTGTTCTTTCCCCTCATGGAACACCTGGTTCACACAAGGAGCCAGGGTGGCTACTCTTGATAGCCTCTTTACCGGCTGTACAGGTTTAACGTGCGGTTAAAGGTCCCAGCACCAATAAAGGACCAAATATGTGCTGTCGGAGGGGTTCTCAGTTAATAAGTGGCACACGAGCAAAAACCACGAATTTCTATTCAAGGAAAAAAAATCAATTAAGTGTAAGCCTGTCGTACGCTAGGACATCAGAAACACACGTTTTTTAGCTTTTAAATTTACATTGCATGTGTATTTCATACAGATATCGATACTAGGCCGAAATTCCCCAGCAAGGTAGTGGCCGACGGCCAGGCGCCCCTCACCCCCTCATACACTCACACACCTTAGCTCTTTTGCGCAAAAGGGTCCGGCCGGGAACACAGCAACACACCCTCCGGATCACGAGCGCGGGTCGAGGTCAGTGTCGGCAGCAGGGCCCGACAGTGTGACTGTTTCACCCCTGCCGCGACAAGATGACCGGGTCTCCCCCGTCCACGACCATCCCGTCTCTCAACGATATGCCTAGGGCGGGAAAGCACATCAGGGCAGCGTCAAAACTCATCCGTTCACAATCATTCTCCACTCACACCTATCCAGTGAACACTCTCTCACTACCTTCACACTCACGTCTCTCCTTAAAAACGCCTGCTTCACACCATGTCTCCACCCAAACTTCCGTCTCTCTCTGGGCCTACGTCCGCCTCTGCCTTCAACACCCTTTTCACCGATCTCCCTTCCTTCATCCATCCCCACCATGTGTCCGAACCATCTCAGAACACGAGAATCAATTCTGTTTTCTAACTTCTTTACAATCCCCGTTCTGATGCGAGCCACGTCGTTAGTGAACCTGTTTCTCAGCAACACTCCAGCTATGCTCCTCAAACATTCCATCTCGTAAACATTCAACCTTCTTCTCTCCTCTGCTCTAATCCCCAAGTCTCAGCTCTTAGCAGCACAGTTGGGACAGTGACACCCTCATACAGCCCTCTATTTACTTCCATCCACAACGTCCGGCAGCTTATTACGCTCTTTAGTGCACCCAACACTTTACATCCCTCCTTCACTCGCGACTTCACCTCAGTTTCCACTAATTCAGTCTGCCACATGAGAGCCCAGATACTTGATATACTGATCTTTTTCCAACAACTCTCCATTTAGGAGGACACTTATTCTGCTGGCATCGACAGTCCTCGAGCATCTCATTATTTTACTTTTACCCACGTTCACTTGAAGCTTCCTCTTCTCACACTCTCTACCAAACTCACACACTAGCCTACATAGCTTCTCCTCTGAATCAGTCACCAACGCCGTATCATCAGCAAACAGCAACTGGCTGAACTGCCAACTCCGCAAATTCGCTTCAAACAGCTTCATGTCCCGACCCAGCACACTTGCGTTCACCTCCCAGACCACTCCGTCCATATAGAGATCGAACAGCCAGTGAGACATTGCGCAGCTTTGTCTAAGACCCACTTTCACTGTGAATCAATCACTCGCCTCGCTTCCCACTCTGACACATGCTCGGCTGCCAGCATAGAAACTCTGCACCGCTTTCAATAGCATTTTGTCTAATCCAAACACGCGCAACATCCTCCACAGCGCCTCCTTGTCAATCCTGTCGTATGCTTTTTCCAGATCCATGAAGGCCCAGAACACATCCTTTCCCTTTGCAAGGTACATCTCACATACCTGTCTCACTGCAAGAATCTGATCAGCACACCCTCCACCACTCCTAAAGCCACATTGCTCCTCTCCAATTGCACAATCCGTACATTCTCTAATCCTTTTCATCAGGACTTTTCCATACAACTTCCCGACCACACACAACAAACTGATACCTCTTGAGTTGCAGCATTCATTTTCATCTCCTCTGCCCTTATATCGCGGAACATGCAGGCACTGCACCACTCAATCAGTACCACGCCTGCCACAACACGCAAGTTCAGTAACCTCACCAACCATACGACAATCGTTACTCCACCCTTCTTCAGGAACATGGTCGCAACGTCATCCAAACCAGGGACTTTCCCTGCTTTCATCACCTCCACCTCCTCCTGCACCTCTTCTCTGGTAATGCCCGACACAAGTCTTTCTCCTAAAACTGGCATCCGAGCACCACCACCCACATCAACAATGTCAGCCTCTCTGTCATCCTCGACATTCAACAACTCATCAAAATACCCGGCCCACCTTTTCCGTACATCACCACTTTCCAACAATAACTGGCCGTTTTCATCTTACACTTCTTCCTCCTTACCGGTCTCTCCTTTCCTCACCCTCTTCACCTCTTTTCAGAACATTTTTTTGTTCTCAAAATTCTGGCACAACCGTCCGCCCCACCGGGCATCAGCGTCCTTTTTTGGCTCTCCTCACCACCCACTTTACCTTGCTTCTCCTCTCTTTGTACTTTCATAAGCCACCACCGACTTCACCTGCAACCACTTCTCAAACGCTCCTCTTTTCCGTGCCACCGCCAGTTTGACCTCCTCGTTATACCACTCGCAACCTTTCCTTTTGAACCCGCCTACACGGCACGCACCACACACCTTCTTTGCACATCTCAGCAACGCATCCCTTAACGTCTCCCATTCTTCCTCCACATCTTTCAGGTCCTGTCCTCTCACGTTGTCATATTCTTCCCTCAATGCCTGCTGGAACTCCTCGGCTCTACTTCTCACATTCAGTCCACTCACTTTCATTACCTCTCTTCCTCCTCCCACTCGAATGTCGCCCTTCTAATTCTGCTCCACTCTTAATCTACCTTCCACCAGCAGATGGTCAGACACTCCTCCACCCTCCCCTCTCAACACACGCACATCCAACAGCCTCCCCACCACTCTCCTCGATGTCAGCACAAAATCCATCAGTGCTCTCTCCACCACTGCAGCACGGGCCATCCTTACCCATGTGTACTTGTAAATATCTCGCTTCCTAAACAAACTGTTCCCAACAACCAACTCATGCTCCATACACAGGCCTATTAGGTTTTCTCCACTGTCCTTTCTACCGGGAACACCATACCTTCTTATCACATTCTCTACCACTGCATCTCCAACTCTCGCATTAAGGTCAACCAGTACAACTGCTTTGAAATGACCTCCAAAACGCTCAATACACTCACTCGGGTCGGTCCAGAATTGCTCTCTCTCCACTCCTCTCGCTGTCAGGTCTGTAAGCACTCACAAATGCTCATCTTTCTACGCCTAACTCAACGTTTACCCACATCAATCTTGAGAACATCTCCTTCCATTCGGTGGTGCTACGAGTCAAAATCAGAAATCAAAATCTTTTATTGAAGAATGTTTACATAGTTAATAAACATCCTACAAGCCAATATATAAGCATCGAATAATGCTTTTCTGGCAATCAAGCATCCCATTCACACTAACGCATGTACACAGATTCACAGAAACAAACAATCCGACAACCAAACCAAAACACATACAAGTTACGTTGAATATCAAGTCAAATTACTAACAACAGAAGGACACATTGAAATGGATCAGGGATAACAATTAAGCTCTCAAAATATATCGAAGTCTGATGCAGGTACAAACAGTTAACTATCTGAATATTTATCAATGGAGAGTTTTTAACATCTAAATTTAAACATACTCAAAGTGGGACTCTGCTTTACATCCAATGGCAAACTGTTCCAAACATTAGGCACTGAAAATGACAAGGATCGCTGTGTAGTCGTTTTACTCTGAAAGCTAGGTATAGGGTTATTGCGATTTCTGGTGTCATAATTATGCTGCACATAATTGAAATTTGAACAATTATTTTGTTTATAGGCTTCTATTGCTAAGAGATATAGCTGTACATCTGACACCTTCAGAATATTGGTTCTGTGAAATAAGGGACCCGTATGCACAAGATAACTCTGACCAGTAATTGATCTCATTTTTTTTTTTTTAATAAGGGTAATTGGTTAATATGAATATTGAAAGCTGCGCCCCACACTGCATTACAATAAATTGAAAATGGATATAAAAAGCTATATTACAGTTTAACAAACACATGTTCCAGAACACATTCTTCAAGCTTATAAAATTTACCAACACTTTTTGATGGTTTTGCACAAATATTTCTCACCAAAAGACATTCTGTGATCTATTGGTATATCCAAAAACTTTACCTTTTCACAAAAGTTTATAATTGTATCATTAAATCAAACTTTAGATGCATGGTTAATATCGTTTAATTGGTTTGTAAATAACACGACAAAAGTTTTATCAACATTAAGGGAGAGCCAATTGACCATCCAGTTCCTAACATTAACAAGCTCCAAAGTGGCTACCCCGATCAAATGATCATACCTCTTATTAGTTGAAGACAAGGTAGTATCATCAGCAAAAAATATAGTTGACAATACTTTGGAAACATTAGGTAAGTCATTAATGTAAAGCAAAAAGAGAAATGGGCCCAGAACAGAGCCCTTTGGGACACCAACGATGGCAGATACGCAGGAGGATCTAGAATTTTGTATTTCTACAAACTGCTCCTTAACTCTTCAACAAAGCTCAAAATCCATAATGCTGCAACTTTAGAAGTAGTATGTTATGATAGACCGTGTCAAATGCCTTCTTTAGGTCTACAAAAAAGCTGAGAGCATGTTCCTTGCTATTGAGAAAATTGTAGGTATATTCCGAGAATTAAATTAGAGCATGAAGAGTAGATTTGCCGCGTTGGAACCCAAACTGTCTAGGCATAATCGTTCGATAATTCGTAATGAAAGATGATATTCTATTGGCCATACATTGCTCAAATATTTTAGAGAATAATGAGAGAACAGAATTTATTTCTTTATTATTTGCTTCCATGTTTTACCGGAGTCCCAACGCAAAGGTAATGCAGACTCCTCCGTAGGGCGGTGAGAGAACAGAAATAGGTCGGTAGCACGTTACATTGGTCTTATCCCCAGCCTTAAATACAGGAGTTATACAAGCCAATTTAAGGCATTCCGGAAATATTTCACTCTCGAATGAACAATTCAATAAGTGTACAATAAGATGCGCTAGATGATGCTTTGCCAGCTTCAAATTTATACTAAACACACTTCGTATCCCTAAGCCTACCAATAACACCAAGACATTCATCATACGTTACAGGATTTATAAAAAAATTATTTACCTGAGGAGCATTCGTATTTAAGAGAGGAGACACATCGCTTACTGTTATTTGCTGGTCAAGATCTCCAGCAACACTGGAGAAAAACTCACTAAAACAATTAGCTATCTGGAGGTCATTTGGTATAGGGCAATTATTTATAATAGATTGGATTCTTCTAGGGTCACAGTTGTGAGAAACTAGTTTCTTTATTGAATATCAAGTCACTAAATATCAAGATCACACCTTCTTGTGCCCAAACTTCCTCCACACCAGACTTTCTTCCACTAACCACACCAAACTCACATTCGCCCTTACCTTTCAATTTCGTCTCACTCAGCGCCAACACATCAAACTTCCTCCTCGCAAACATCTCACCAATCTCTTTCCTCTTTACTTCATTCGTACAAAACGACGCACATTCAGCGACCCTAACATTAGGGTTTGGAGAGGTATGAGCCTCTCCTTCCCCCTTCCTCTCCCCCCTTCCACCACATTACACCACAATAAATCAGCACTTACAAGAAGAGACTCTGTTCTGTAGGATTTAATATTTGGTATTCTACTTATGAACACTGATATGATTTGAGTGACGAGGTTTGCTACCGCGCTGGAGTCGGCGTCTATTATGCGCCAAACATCACACCAGCAACTAGTGCTGCATCAAGCTATTGACAATTTTTTTTAGGTTAGAATGATTGATTTGACCAGTTAATGTCCTTTACGCTGCAAATGTCAAAGGTATGCGCGTGTGTTAAATATTTTCTAGTATCCGAAAAAAAATTATGATGGCGCAGGAAGTGATGGTGAGGTGACATGGGGCGCGCCGCGGGTCAAGAGGCTGCGAGCAACATGCAACACCGGTGATGCCGCCGGACGCACAGGCGAAGGGCAGTCCAGGTGGTGGGTGAAAGGGGGTGCTTGGCGTTGGCGCGTAGGGGTGTTACTGTCGAGGTCCTGTATTAATGTTGTGGGTTGGGTGGCAGTTAATGCTCCCCATTTCCATTGTTAAATGCTCCAGAGCATTGTATTAAAAACACATCCATATCCCACATCTGGACTGGATCGCGCCAACGCGACGAATCAGTCTCACACAAGCCCCAGGAACTTCATCCATCCTTCGTATACTAGAGGGTGTAGTGCAGTGCTAGGGCTGGTTTCAGGTGTAAGCCGGGAATAAAGGTCAAGTGCATGCTTTTGTTTTCAAAGGGTGAGAATCGGCATACGTTTAGGGAAGCCAAGCTCCCGAGTAGGTTTACACACTTCTGGAGTTCATGATGCATTGCTAATAGGCTAGATTGCCTGTAGCTTATTTGTAGGCCGTACACGTATAGTGATGAAAGCAGTCTTCTGGGGATAAAAAGTGTAAATTTTGATTTGATTTGGGCCTCATATTCACCAGAGCCTCAACGTGAGTCATAATAGGTTCCCCCGTAGGGCGCGACAGTCGTTGATTTAGGTAAGTCCGCACGGCCTCGCGTGCGAAAATATTAGCTTTTTCAAGATGAAGTCGGTACATATTTTAATTGCGGCATATTCGCGTTCTAGCGCGTACGAGAGAGTATAGAATTAATGCGTATCTTCGTAAAATGAGTAGTTGTTTCTGTGCGTAATGAGGTGGAGGGACCAACACATTTGCACAGGTGTTAGAGGTTTAGAAAGCTTCGTATAGTCCGGTGTGTTTTCCGAAAGCGATAAGCTTTTTACGGTAGGTTGGGTCCGTGAGTAGGCTTTGTAGGTTGCACGGGGGATCTAGGAACGCTCGTCGGGCTGCCGCGAGTGCGTTGCAATCCATCAGTGAGTGTTTCACGCTGATAGCCACTTGGTGGAACAGGGGCAAGGTGGTGCGTTTGGTTTTATGTCGACATCCATCAGGTGGTTGTGAGTTATCCACGTGTGTCCCGTGCACAAGCGGTTGATGAACACTTGGTCTTTTCTGTTGGTGAACTTCGTTTCCCATTCTCCGACTAAGGTTTGACTGAAAGCATCTTATGTCTACTCTGCTGTTACATTTCATCCCATCGGGATGTTATATGGGAGTTGATGATAGGGAACCAGTCCCGTTAATGTGTTGCAAAAAATTGTTCCTGGTGAGCAGATGCAAGTTTAGCAAGCGAGTCCGCAAGTTCGTTTCCTCTTATTCCCGCGTGCATAATAAAAGGGTGAAATTAAGTATGCTTAACGGGGGGACGCCCATTCGTTGTGGATACGATGGTGGCAGAGTGTCTCCGACCTCGCAGAAATTAGTGTATAAAACCTGGTAAGCGGCCTCTCAGGCCTTTGCGGTAGAGTTCCTCCATGATACCGTATTCCTACTAAGTGTCATATGATTCGACATCTAAGAATACATAGGACGAAAGCCGGTCTGATGTCTGATTCTGGTCGTACGAGGTGCTACGTCGTGGAGTGGCGCTTGTGGCCACCGTACTGAATGTTGTTGAGGCCTGGATACATACCAAGGTAGTTGTTGCTGCTAAGCCCGGTTTCCACCTGCGGTAGTGGAAAACGCACCAGCGCACCGCCCGAAACCCTCGGTACCCACCGACACGCGCGTGTTGAGACAAAAGGAGGTGGGAGACGAGAAATGGGTGGCTGGTGGGAAGTGTGCTCTTGCTGCTATCTGAATTAACTTTGTACCGTCACCCGTGCGGGATAATTTCAATAGTGGACACCATAACATTGAAACTTGCAGCGCGTTCATGTCCCGCAGCCACACTGCAATGCACCAACCAGACGCGTGCAGGGGTAACCTCATGTAGAACAGGAATGTTTTGTCGGGGAGAAATGATGGCGATTGTTCACTTGTTCATGACAAACAATGCAATGTGCATGTCGTGGCTCTGGTGTCTTGGAAGTATCGGTGGGCCCAAAGGCTGGGCAGCGGACAGGCTGCGTCCACATCAACACCGCAGAGATGGTGCACAAGGTGCAATTTCCACCGGCGAGGATATGAAACTGAGTGGGTTGAGGGACTTTCGCTAGGGCCGGAGCCCCTGACACCGCCACCGCAGGCAAGACATCTTGATGGAGTTGGCCCGCCTGACTCGTGAAGGCTTCCTCGTGGGGGGCTTACCAAGGTAGTCAACAAGGCTTGGGTTTCACATTCTTCTTATCTTATTGCAAGGGACGCTGGTAATAGCAGCGTCCCCTGAGTGAGTCACTGTGGCATTTTCCGGGTTTGGGTATCGGAATGATTACAGATTTCAGCCAGTGGTCAGGATAACATTAGCTTGAATACATTAAGGTAAATACTTCTAGTAGATACTCACGAGCACCTTCAGGGAGAGGTTTGATAATCTTGATGTGCACGCGGTCACACCCGGGGGAAGTTTTTCGGGTATGATCTACAGCACACTGTAGTTCGTTCAGAGAGAAAGGCTTGTTGTAGAATTCGAAAGTAAACTCAATATGTTCACAGTCTTTTTTTTAGTTAGAAAGCAGCCGTGTAATTTGTTGATTGCGTTATCTGGCTAAAAGTCTGTGCAAGTTTATCCGCAATCTTTGCGCAGGAAGAATAAATGCCGCCTCCGACTGAAAGGATGAAGCTAGGTCGTCAGGGACGCCCTGGATACATTTGAGTTTTCCCACACATGGGCGGGGGTGTTTAGGTAAATAGTGTCGACTAATTGGGTCCAGATATTTAGTTTTTCCAAGAGATTGAGGCCGCCGTGGCCGAGTGGTTAGCGTATCCGACTGCAGTGTCAGCCTCTGGTGCTGCATGTCGCGAGTTCGAGCCTCGGCAGGGACACGGCGGTCTTGTGGCGGGGAGATTGGGCTCCTCCCCCCTCTGTGTCTGCCTAACTTACCCAGCCCATTAACTAGGGGGAAACGGCTGTATGTCTATTCATGTCTATACTACTTTGAGTTTGCGGAATACGGCAGACGTCTTTTTCCACGCGATTTGGTTCTTGCCGGACCGTGCGCGACGGTAGGCCGTGTGCAGCCTTTCAAGCCGGTTTCTTGCTTTCTGTACTTTCGGGAACCACCGCGGTTTTGGAAAGAAGGTTGAAAGTGAATATTGGGAATGCATGCGGCAGCTGAGCATCAAAATTTCTCGCATAGAAGGGTGACCAGGTCGTGCTACAAGATGTTATCTGGGATGACATGCATGTCCCGCCACGCGACATGCGAGTTTTTTTCCAGATGGCTTTCCGATAGTGGAATCGAAGTTCTGGTGCAGGTATAGTTTGGTTGGTTGGCGAGGAGTGATATGACTGAATTATGGTCACTGTCGTGTGTTGAAGGCAAGACTCCCCAGACGAGTTGGGGTGTTGGTGTAGGAAGCATATAGATTAATTGATGGCTGTTTTACTTTCGAGAGTGATCCGGGTGGGTTATCAGTCGTTGAGAAGAACCAGGTTGCGATTGTCTATGGTGATGGCCATCACCACTCCTCCCCTGGGGTCTGTTGTCAAGCATCTCCACATTTCGTGGTAACTGTTGAAATCTCCTAGGAGTTCGGGAGAGGGCAATTTGTTTAGCAGTTCGGTCATTTACGCTCCAAGAGATTGTGGCTTCGCGGCGAGTAGATAGATACCACTATAATTGATATTGAGATGCTTATTTTCACAGCGACAGCTTGGAGTTCTGTCCTCAGAGGAAGGGGGTGAAGAGGTTTGCTTTGGAGGATTATAGAGCCACTCCGCCGCGGGCAGTCACAATTGTGCCCTTGGCGACGATGAATGACGTTTTGAGGGATTGTGAAGGTGGCGGTCTCCACGAGTTTGATCACTCTGATACTGATACCATCACCAAAGCTTTATGGGTTGAGATTTGGAACAGTAATTAGTTTTTCTTGTTTTCCCGTCCCTGGCATTTCCATTGGATTATTGCGCTGTTGTTCATTTTGGACGCGGTTCACACTCAGACTTTGATGATCTGGAGTGATCGCGTGGTTTGCAAGAACTTTCGTGGTATTCGTGTCTTTGAGCGTTCGCAGGAGCGTCCGCTTCTGTAGAACGTGATCTGCTGTAATTACTGCCTTCACGGCTATGAGTGCTCTTGTACGAGGAAGAAAACGAGGGTGTCCGCTCTTTGAACCTGCGCTTTTCTTCTATGGAGTTTTTTTACTGCATGGAAAGCTGAGTAGTAGCGGGTGGGATATTAGGGCCGCTTGAGGTGCGTGGTTGATTAGTGATTTCGGGTATGTTCTCCGTTGAAAATTTTCAGCGCATCATCACGCAGGCGATGATCGGTCTCGCTGGTGAGATAACTGAGGGTTGAAAACTTTACTTAGGTTTTCGCTGGGTGTGGTCTACGTTCTGATCTTGACGAGCTATTTGATTTTGGCCTCATCCCCACCAGAGCCTCAACATGAGTCATAATAGGCTACCCCGTAGGGCTCGATGATCATGGATTCCAGTAAGCAAGAGTAACAACGTTGTCTAAGTTAAACTATTTGAAAATTTTAGTCGTGTCAGATGCACGCTGGTGCGCACATGAATAACGTTTAGACGAAACGGACCTCCGCCTAAAATCACCCAGAATTTCAGGAGCAACATGTATGCGCGCTAGTGCGTACAGGTAGCATCGTCGAAATTGGTACAAGTTTAACGGCTACACAGACAAAGTAAGCTCCGACAGCAACGCAACTATGTTTACAGCTGCGCGGTCTAGTTCAGTTAATGTACATTTTATTTATCCAGGAAAGATAAAAACTCAGACGAAACTAATCGAATCCCCGCCTCCAACCACTCAAAACTTAAAGGGTAACATGTACGCACGCCAGTGCCCACAGATAGTGCAACCGCAACGCGTCACAAGGTTTATAGTTACGCGGTAAAGGTCAACCCCAGACATTACATTGGATTAGTGCACACATGTGCGAGCGAGCGCAGACTGTAAAAAACGCTTATTCACAAAATCACAAACAGGAGCTCCCGCAAAAGTATACTAGCATTATTTTATACGACAGAATTGTGGAACGTGAAGAAGAAAGGGCAGGTTCATAATAGGCTAAAAACTGATCAGATTTTTATCATCGCACTTATAGTTCAAAGGGCTAGGGAGGGGGGGGGCAGAGGTCTCATGGATGCCGAAAAAGCCCGATGAGCCCCGGAGGGTTACCCAAGTCCCTCCGGGTCCTCCGAGCTCTCCGGGTACATCAAGTCCCCTCGTCTCAGCTCTTCTCGGCTTGTCTCAAATCATTTCGGCCAGTTTCGACTCGTCTCAACATGTTTCGACTGACTTCGACGCACCTCAACCAGCCTCGGCGCGGCTCTCCCCTTCTGCATCAGCAATGTTGTGGACTGTAATAACTAATTTCTCTACTCAAGCACTCCACAAAAATACATTCCTCTGTGTATGGGTTTCACAGCGTAGGGAAGTGGGAGCAGAAGTTCCAGGATTTAGAGGGGCCTCAAGAGGGTGCCACAGTTTCTCAAGAGAGTCCCACAGGGTCTAAAGGGTGTCCCACAGGGTCCCAGAAGAGTTCAAGTGGATCATCTCAAACCCTCCTGGTCTTCCAAGTCCCCTGGGTTCTCGAAACCCCGGGTCCTCCGAGTCCCGCGGGTCCCACGAGTACCCCCCCATTCCCTCGGTCACCTAGTCTCAACCCACCTCGATAAATTATAAACTAAAGTAAAATTTATCATCATAAAAAAGGCAAAAAAAAAAAATAGAGCCCACGAAATGAGAATGAATAAAACACTAAAATAATGTCTTAATGATCTATAAAATGAATGAATAATGAATAATCATCCATCCACCCCAATTGACGAGCTGTTGTTCGTGGGCGGTTGTCGAGGAGCTCGTGGTCGTCATCGGAGGCGTCATCATCTCATCGCATTTTCGTTTTTGTGAACCTCACTTCGAGTTCGACTGAGGAGGCAAAATCCATTGCGGTGTCTTCCTAGGCTCCAGTGAGTTCTTTGTTAAGGCCATTCACGTCTATTACGAGGGCGGTGCTAGGCTGGGTGCGATGGTGATACGGCTAGGAAGGGGTATAGGGTCTTGTTAATAGGTTGTGTAGACGATGTATGGGCATCGTCTGAGGGGTTGGGTTTGTTTGTAGATCGACTAATTTGGCATAAAATAGGTCGATTTGGGCATTCGTCGATCCATATTTGAAAGACTCGTTTCACTCTGACTCTGCGTTCGTTTTGTATGACGTTTTTTTTGGTCCATGTGCTTTGGGCAGTCACGGTCGCCTTCTTCATGAAGGCATGAGCAATGGTAGCAGGTAGGTTGGAAGGCTTTGCAGTCCTTTTTGTTGCGCTCACCGGCGCCCTTCTTGCAAAGATGAGGTGTGTTCAAGTTGCACTATTTGATGAGGTGGTCGTATTCCAGGATTTTTTTGTACATTGCAGGCCATGACGCCACTCCGTAAGATTTAGTTTTTCCTTGTTCAGTAGGGATTGCTACGAAATCCGGCGCGTCAGTTCTTTGGAAGGTGGTTTGGTATCCGGTAGAGATATTTTTGTGATTTAATCTAAATTGCCAGTTAACTTCGGTAACTCCGATTTTTTTGTTAAACCCGCTGCAAAAGCACTCAGGTCAGTTGAGGGGGTGTAGCTGGAAGTGTATCTAATTCGTTTGGTAGTGTTGAAAGACGGATGTGATTCGACAGTAACGTTGTGATTGTTAAAGTGGGCATTTTTTGTAAAGCGTTACTTTGTTCAAGTTTTACGACGTGGGCTAGCTACTTCTTTCCCTGTCAGTGAACAGTTTCCGATTTATCTCCTGGTTGTTGTATGAGCGAGTTCATCATAATGAATTTATTTGTTGAGGTAGCAACTTTGGTAGCACCGCTGTCTATGGGCGTTATACTGAAGTGAGTAGGGAATGATGCGGACCTTGTCTGCTGGGTGGGAGGGTCAGCCTAAGAGGACTGCATCGAGGCCATAGCCTCTCGTCGCCCGACGCCGTGGGTTGAATGGAATTTGAGAATTCCTCTTTCTATTTCATCCTGGGGGCAGTCTTTGTGTCCCGCTCGGTGGCCGCTTACTTTGCAGTAAAAGCAGTAAAATTCGTCGGATGGGCACGACTGGGCATCGTCCCGTCTGTCATGGTCATTTGTGGAGCAGTGTGAGCAACTTTGCTTACCACGGCAGTCTCGGCTCGTGTGTCCAAATTCTGTCATTTGTAACCACATCGGACGTCTGTCGAAGGGTGTAACCTTGGTTTTGGCTGGTTACACCCTTCTTATGCTTATGTAGTGGGGTGGAGTAGGGCAGCTGGATTTCAGCAGGAGGGCTGTAAATTAGGCCTGAACTCATGGAGAAAGTTGGGTGTGGTATGATTGTGCATGACTTTTGGCATATTCTGTTCTTGGTGAGTATAGTGTCGCTATGAAGATTTGTATCTACTTTAATGGTAAAGCTTTCGCTCTTTTTGGTGCTGATGCTGAGGACCGTACAGCATGTAATAATAATATAAGCTTTATTAAATCCAACTAGAACATAAAAGTACATTTGATACATACAGATACAGACGCTAGACCGAATTCCCCAGAAAGGGTGATGGGCGATGGCAAGGCGCACTACACACCTTCATACACTTACACTCCCCACTACTTAGCCTTTTCGATGCAAGCTTGACCAAATAAAAATATGAGTCATCCGACAGGGTGAGGCAGCCGTTTAGATTAGATTAAATTGTCAAGGCTTTCTAGTGCACTGGAGTCAATGTCCTTCTGGCACCGAACGTTGTGAGGCCGACGAGTCAAATCAAGAAGTACATTAGAAAAAACAATTTTATGCTCAACAGAAACATATGTTAACTTCCTTCTAGAGTGTACAGTGTTTCTTCCCAATGTCCTAACATTGACGGCACATCGAGAGCATCGCTGGTGCAGATTGCAATGAGGATTTTATTGTCAGAAGTTATTACTCAGGCAATGAGGCTGTGTGTCGCTTTACGAAAAAGTACTTAAAAGTGATTTGTTGCGTTCTCCCCAAATACCCTGCTCGCGGACGTCGAGCGAAGGACCTGCATCAGTTGACCGAAGGTGTCATCATAGCTCACTGTCAGTTTTCTCATATTTATTGTCCGAAATCTCTCCACAGTACATTGCAGTAATTGGGTAAAAGTATGATTTAAAAAGCTGTATATTTGCTTCCTTTGGCGCAAGTGAGAACTTCCGTATTAGCACGTTATCAACGGCATTTTGTCGTCTGGTCTGCTTGGCAACATCATTATCATCAGAGCAATCTGCAGAAGCAATGTGACCAAGATACTGAAATTCATCCACAAAATCATGAGTGACACCATCTAGTTAGCTTAACATCAGTAGAGAAGTAATGCTTTGGGACCTTTGGCCTAACCAGCATACACAGTTTTTGAGGTGTTATAAAAAACATCATGGGGCTGAGGAAAATTATTACAAATATCTAGAAGCCTCTGCAATGCTGATAAAGTTGGAGCTATTAATACTAAATCATCAGCATAGTTAAGATTATTAACACAGCAATTGGCGTCATGACACCCTACGTTCTCCCAGCCTAATTGGGAATTCAAATTGTCAATGTAAACACAATACAACAACGGCGACAATTGACCTCGTTGTTTAATTCCATTGATACACAGATAGGGAACTCATTTTGAACTCACCGCACAAGAAATTCCTGCTTTTTTTACCGGAATAAAAGTAACTACGATATGGGGAGCAGCTCCCCTCTCAATGAATTTCCTGAACAAAGACCAGTGTTTTACTCTATCAAATAATTTCTTTGCATCTAAGAAGCATATAAATACAGGACAGTCCCTCCTTCTGTAGTATTCAGTTTGTTTCAATGCAAATATTGCTAGTTCCGTACCATCGCCCTCCTTGAAACCAAACCGACTGTCCGCCGTGGACGAATACGTTTGCAGCCTTGCAAGAATTGCCTGCTCCAAAACTTTAGAAATTGAGGTAGCAATAGCAATTGGACGATAGTTATTCATGTCAGCCAGGTCCATCGCTTTACACTTTAGAAGCGGAATAACAATTACATGCATGACATCTCTAAGCAACTGCTTGGCCTAGCTCTTTTCGTAGAGTGTAAAGACGTATCCGGTCTGTCCTTGGCATTGAATGTGATTTTCAAGTGTTCTGGAAATTTTGGGTCATTGTTGAATTGGTTGTGGTCGTCAAATCAGGAATACCTTTTCCTCTTTGCAATTATTGTTTTTTGGGCGTGATGGTTTTGGGTTAGGAAGAGAGTGCTGTTATCACCAAGGTTTATGGCGGGAGCGCACGCACAGGCTGCAGGTTCCTTGACTTCTATCCTCTCAATAGATCCCTTTAGTTGGATGTTCACAGTTGCAAGAACGTCTTTGAGTTTATGAGACGTTCATTGATTGCACTGGAGGGCGCTGAGCTGTTCTCAGTCTCCATTTCGGGAACGCCCATCATTATGCTTGGGGAATTCTGTATTTCGAGCATACCCGTAGTCAGCTTTGGGATCCAATCATTGGTGACATCATCCGCGGTCTGGATCAGGTCTCCTGTCAATAAGAATGTTCCGAGGGGTTAGTCGTTCTGTGACGTTGATAGGTTTGTATTTGACACACTAGAGGGTTCTGGGTGACCAATGATGGAGCCTGCTTTACACATATATCACTGTATTGTTTATAAGTATATTCATATACCTCCTCATAAATAAACTTCAATATAGCCTTACTCCTAGACCTAAAGCTGGCTTTGTTTTGTCACAAATTTGTGTATGTTTTCTTTTTGGCCATAGGTTTCTGTCTTTTTTTATTCAAATTGGTTTGAATTCTAATTTAAAAAAAACGGTGTCTGTGAGCCCCCACCTGTTAGGGCGCCAAGGGGAGGAAGGTAACCACAAACTCAATAGGGGGGGGGGGGAATGACAGTGGAAGGAATCTTTCATATCAAAACCTATTTTTACACAAAGAGAAATTCAATTTGGGTGGATGGCGACGGAAGGCAGGTGAGCATGGGATACCCCCAAGGGGTATCCCTCAGAGGTGCTTCATCCATTTTGCTCTAATGAGATAATATGATAGTCAATTTCTCCAAGTTGAAAACTTCAACCTTTACGAGATGATATTTGGTTCTGGAGCCAATGTTCAGCTAAGAGCGGTGACCGGCTCTTACTTTGATACAACAAAAAAAGCTTCTATACCTTGGAAACCTGTGAACTTTGGAGCTCAGACGCTATGAACAGTATGGGATGTTCATTTCAAACTCAGTTTGCCATCCGTCATAACCCTCGAATGTGAAGATGGAGTCGTGTGCGCCGAGTCTGCGTTGTTGATGTGGAAACAGCCTAGCTGTGCGCTGCCCAGGCTGCAAGCCCAACGACACTTCATGACACCAATGCTACATCATGTACACGTTTTTATTCGGACAAGTAGATAATTCCCATCTCTGCTCTCCTTGTAGCCGCGGCCTTAGAATCGTGCTACCGTATCCACCGCGTGTCGTAGGAGGCGACTAAAGGGGAGCCCCGTAGCCGGGAGTAGAATCGCGCTACCGCAACCCCCAGCGTGTCGTAGGAGGCAACAAAACGGGGCGGAGCGAAGGGGCTAGGAATCCCGTTCTCTGTAAAAATCTTTCCTCAAAGACGGCAAGACGAGCTGGGGGAGGAGAGGCACACGCCTCTCCAAACCCTATTGTTAGCGACGCTGAATGTGCGTGGCTGTAGTACGAGTGATGTAAAGAGGAGGGAGATTGGCGAGATGTTTGTGAGGAGAAAGTTAGATGTGTTGGCGCTGAGGGAGACGAAGTTGAGAGGTAAGGGCGAAAATGAGTTTGGTGTTGTAAGTGGAAGAAAGTCTGATGTGGAGGAAGGTAAGGCACGAGAAAGTGTGGTCTTGATATTGAGTGATCGGTTGGCTAGTAGCGCTACCGAATGGAAGGAGGTGTCCCCAAGATTGATGTGGGTGAAAGTTAAGTTAGGCGTTGAAAGATGGGCATTTGTGAGTGCTTACGGACCTGGCAGCAAAAGGAGTGAAGAGGAGAGGGAGCAATTCTGGACTGACTTGAGTGAGTGTATTGAAAGTTTTGGAGGTCATTTCAATGTAGTTGTACTGGGTGACCTTAATGCGAGAGTTGGAGATGAAATG